>WAAG01087406.1:23939-39505 GCA_013390105.1 Tichodroma muraria | reverse complement strand
GTCAGCGGGCGGGGAGCAAGGCCCGCCCGCGGCCGGCAGCCAATAGGCTGCGAGCGTGCCCACAATGGGGCCGCGCCGCCCGACGGGAAGCGCAGTCCCCGTCACGCCAGCCCACTCGCCCCTGGCTCTCGCCGAGACTACAACTTCCGAGAAGCGGAGCACGCGAAGACCCATCCCACCCTTGGCGCGCTGCACGCTGGGAACCGTGTCCCCGTTCCTCTCTGCTCCATCACTGCCGTAGGGTGCGAGACTCCCATTCCCAGCGTGCTTCGCGGCAGCGCGGAGCCCAAGGGCNGAGCGGGGCCGAGGAAGGAAGCGAGCGCAGCCCCGAGGCTCCGGCAAAACCCAGCACCGGCGAGCACCCGCGGCTGACCCGCTGCTGCTCACCAAGGCTCCTTTGGCTCTCAGCTGGACCCATGTGACTATACAGTCTTTGTATGTGTTTATTTATATATATTTTAATAGAATTATGCCTTGAGAGCACACTACAAAAAGTGAACTCCTGCTGTGAAGTCACGGCCAGCAGGAAGAAAAACAAGATCCTTGAGCAGACTTATAGTATGAGTTCATTCTTCTGTATGTGACACACATAATTCCATGCTTCCATTCTTTTTCCATGTCTCCATAGCAATAAACAGGCCCTTGTCATCATTCCAAAGCCATGATTGTTGGAGCAGCTGGAGACCTACTAAAGGCAAGAGCTGCCTTCTCTTGATCTGCAACTGAAGTTACAGGTCTGAGACAAGGCGCTCTTGACAGAATGATCTTCCCTTCCTTGAGAGAATATTTATATAGTAATATATTTAGACTATATATAGTTATAACATATACATTTAGATATCCATACAAGCCAGTTTGATACAAAAAGTTACAATCTCTGAGACTCCAGACTGCCTAACAGGTATCAAGTATTTGGAATACACCCAGTCTAAGGAAAAGGCTCCAGGGAGTTGAAGAATTCCGTGGAACATCCAAACCCAATGTCAGCCCAATAATGTGAGAGGCAGCAAGTGCAAAGCACTGTCTCCTCCCATTCCTCCCCTTGGGAAGCTGCACCTTCTCATGAGAAGGAAGTGAACTCTGACACACTGGAGTAGGGAATCCCATCCATGCAGGACATGCAGACACTGCTCCCAGCAGAGCTTCTCAAAGGATCCTTCCCTTTCCAACACTTCAGTCACACTGTATCAGCAAAAATGCTCTTCTTTGTGTGAAGAAAGAATGACTGAAGAATGAAAGAAGAATGAATGGAATCATGCTTAAAAAAGAATCCTTGAAAAACGCCTTTGGATTGGCATTGCCTACTGAAGAGATTTTTAAAGGACTTGGCCCTTATGTCCTCCAGTGTTGTGCAAAACCTGTTTAACTTCCAGTTCCTGCTGTTAAAGAGCTGAGTTGGATTTCCAGGAGTCCCTATGAATTGTGCCATTGGCTGTAGTTTGAGCTAACTACACTGTACACACAGCATAACCCAGAGACGATGATCCACACTTGCAGCAGGATTTAGGACAGCCTCAGGATGGGGAGAGACAACTCTTGTCACACTGACTCCCCAGAAGGATACAGAAGACAAAGTTCAATATCCATCTCCATCCCTCTGAAACTGGTACATGTGACAGGCATTATTCTTTCCCAGCTTCTGAACTGTTCTACACAGTCACACTCCTTGGCACCTTTTGCTGTGTTAGATCTCATTGCTAGTGTGGTTTAGGCTCCCTGGAAGCAGTACAACCATACACTAAAGTTTTGCTTTGTTTCCCTGTGTGAGGAGCACAGCATGGACCAGCTCCTGCATGCAGCAACTGCCTGTACAGGAACACCAGTGGAAAACAAAGGGGCACCATGGCTCCCACTGGGAGCAGAGCCACAGAGACCACACAGGTGTGTCAAACACAGACACCTGGTTAGAATGAAGAGCACCAACACAGCTAAATGCCTGCTAGGAACATTTTGAACACCACAGTGCAGGAGCCTCTCAGCTCACTGGCACAGGCAGCATTGGCATCACACAAAATACATGTAACATTTTATTTATCAGTGCTGTACAAGTATTCAAAGGTAACATGTAAAAATATGGATAGTCAAATTGTAACAAAGGCTGGTGAGACCCAGCAGGGTGGTGTGGTGGCCACAGCACAACCTGCCTCCAACTCAGGAGAACATCCAGCAGTCCTTGCCTGACTGGTTATGTGTGGAAAAACATCACCTGGAGCAGTGACATGGAACAACCCACAGCCAACCCCTGAGAGCAGGCACCTTCCCACCCACAGGGGCACCTCTGCACCTTCACTTGCAGGGGATCACTTTATTGCCACTCACTGCAACGGGAATCAGGAGCTTCCGGTACTCCAGGGGGAGGTAACGCTCTATCAGCACATTCAGCGGCATCTTGTCTGTCACCAGCCCTTGCCTTGTCCAAAAAGAGAGCAGAGAAGAAACGAGAGTTGTTAGTGAAATGTGTTTCCATTCAATATCAGAGTAAAGTTTTCTTGCAGTGATGTTTTTGCATCTAAGAGCTGAAATGCTCTGGCTGCTTGTGACAAACAGCTCCAGACTCGTGTTTGCATGCAGCTTCTCAGCTCCTGTGCATGGTGCAATGCCAGGATTGCCCACACAGCAGAGCAGACAGACCCAGAGGGTTCCTGCAGAGCAGTTTCCCACAGAGCTTCCCACTGTTTACCATGAGAATATCTATATTGATCAGGACCAAAGTAGAGGCTCATTGCTTTTTAAATTCACAATCCACCTACCATGGGATAAATTCTACCCTTTGAAAATGTGCACAGAATGTGACAGAAGGAAATAGCTCAGTACCCAGATTTTTTTACAGTCACAACTCAGAGGTGATTGGCATTTGCCAACTGTGTAGGCCATGGAGTTTTCCTGTACATCGCTTAGCTGACTGGCCTGGAAAAATCAGCATCTCCCAGTTTTGTGAAAAGAAAAAAAGTGCAACATTTATTCACTCTCCGTGTGGAAGGAACAGAAATGCTGCTCTTATGCATGAGGCAGCAACAATTCCTGATCTCTTTATGAGGCAGTAAGAAGGCATAAAGACATCTAGAACAAGATGAAACAACAAGCACATGGAATTCTCAAACCAGGACACAAAACCCATCGTGCCTCCTGGCCTGTTCATACCAACCTCAGCACACACCCGTCAGGTGGGAAAATGAAATCTCTGGATCAGGACAGCAACAGACTACTCTTTTCAAGCAGCAGCACCAGCTCACCTACAGAGGCCCATGCAAAGCCAGTGTCATCAGCTGTGCCCTGTACCACCCCCCAGGTGACTTTAACATCACATTTGAAACTCTTCCAGTGGAGATTAAGAACAACATCCCAGAGTAATGACTTTAAATGAAAAGCGGTGGATTGCTTCAGGGCTCACAGAGTTTTACAGAGGGCTCCCAAGCCAAGAATAAATCCCTCGTGTTTTGGTCACAGAACAAAGTAAATTCAGGCAGGAGATGGGGCAGCTGCAAGTGTCCAGAGGACAGAACCCCAGTGAGGCAGCTCTGAGAATAGCTCATCCAGGCTGTCCAGGAATGTTGCTGTTAGGAGAGGCCAGCCCTGCCCACTCGGGCTGGGGGCTTCTTCTCCTGCTCTGGAGAGGAACTGTCAGTTTGGATCCCAAGTATCAGCTTGTGCAGCAGCAGGCAGAGGTGTATTTTGTTTGGAAGAGCAAGTCACCAAAACAGGACATGTGAAAATGCTCAGTGTCAGTAGCAGATGATTTTAGCAAAGATATCACTCGAGGATGCAAACAGTGCAGCCCAGCCTCCTTCTTAGCATTTCTCTACTTTTTCTAAGCATTTCCCAGACATTACTGCTTCACCCTTACACAAATCCCTCCTCTTGGTTCCTCAGATGACACTCACAACCCCTCACTACTTCCCCCTTGCACTCACAACCCCTCACTACTTCCCCCTGCCCCTCCACCATCATCATCACCAAGTGGTGCAACCCACGTCCAGGGATGCCTCCTGGGACAGAAGTGGCCTCCCACAAAGTAAACCCCAGATCCCACACTTACCATGCAAACACTGGTGGTGCACTGCTCTGGCAACAACCAGGTGTTACTAGGCTATCAAAGCACCACCAAGCACTACTGCAGATTAGTAATAACCTTTCCATTACCTTCTCATGAGGACTTCCAGGTCAGCCTTCTCCACTGTCTTCCTCCCTGCATGGTGGGTGTAAGCTTCCAGATCATCGCTCAGCTGCTTGAAATATCTCTCGGAGCTGAGGGGGCAAATCAAATCAGACTGTGGAGCATGTGAACACCAGCTACTCACCCACTTCTGCAGGGCAAGCTGCACTAGAGCTGCTCGTTGTGCAGGCCACAGCCTGCCAGGGAAAGCTGGGGGAGAAGAAACTCTCCAGCCCATGAACAAAGCTTGGCTTCTCAGCCCAGGCTCCCTGGAACTTCACTGCCAAGACAGCTGTGAAACAGCTGCACATCTGACAACCAGAGCCTTTCCCAAACTTCCCACACATGCAGGAACAGGGGCTGACACCAGTGATGATGAAATCAGCACTGAAGGTCAGATATTGGCTGCTGCAGTGACACTGTTCAAACAATACTCAGATTTTACTCATGAGGGTAACAAGATCTAAGGACTCAAAAGGCTGAGAAACCTGGATTTCAATGGAATGCTGCACACCCTCTGATGCCCAGCATGATGACCATTGTACAGAGCCATCCGGCCCATGGAAATTGATGATGACAAGACTCTGCTACAATTCGTTGGGACAAAACCCAGATGCTTCTGCAAGGCTACACTGATCAGATACCCACACATCAGCCCAAAGCACTTTGCACATTTCTACTTGTTTTTATCAGGCCTCCCAAGACTCTTTTCAGCTGAAGAGAGAGGGCTGTGAGCTTGTCAGCAGCACTCCCAACAGGTTTATTACTTCAGAAGAGAAAAGAAAGAAAAAACCCTCAACACTAAAAATAATGGAAAGAGCAGCTTGTTGCTACGTACCATTTTTCAACAATTTTGAATGCATCTCTGGTCATTGGCATTTTAGCAAAATGTCTGAATATCTCCTTTATCAAACTCCTTGGTACTTGAGGCTCACGTGGTTTCCTCTGGGATGTTCCCAATCTCTTTGGAACTGTCTTGGGCTGCAGTTGGTGCAGGGGAGACCTTTGAGGTAAATCGAATATTCACACATTGAACGAACAAGGGAGAGGTAGAGAACACCAGGCTGAGTTTGGAGAAACCCTAAGCTGAACTGGAAGAGATAAGAACTACTTTGAGCTCTTTATTCTCTCTCCCTCCCAGTTCTTCAAAACTCTCATGCCCACATAGGGCAGTTTGCAAACAGTTCATCTGGCATCATGGCCTTGAGAGAAGCAATCCAGGCTCAAGTTCCCTTGATTCCAGAGTGCTCATGTAACATATTGTCAACAAACTGGAGTCCTCTCCAATACACGACTGCAGTTCCCACTGCACCCCTGCTGTATTCCCTTTCCAGCAGTGCACAAAGTTTGAGGCACCACAGGTCACCTCTGTATCTGTGGACAGGGGAGGCTGCTCTGCAGGGAATCCTTCTACACTATTAAGAACTTCAGTGGGGTCTTTTTTTGTGGGTTGTGGGGTTTGCCCCCCCCCCCCCCAAACAAGACTGTAAGTTCTAAAGGAAATTATAATTGTCTTCCATTTTAATATAGGAAAAATTGTAATATGGAAAAGTTAGGTGAAATCCATGCATTCACTCAGTACACATAACTAGAAAACAACAGAAAAAAACTAGAACCTTAGGCTAACCCATGCAAAACCCCCAGAGAGGGTGTGTGGATCACTTGACTCTCTCCAGTCTACTCGTATGTGGGCACAAGAATTTTGTCTTCTTGTTTATTGCTCTAATAGACAAAGCTCTAAAGTCATGGGCTAGAAAATTCCTCCTGTTCCCTAGGACCCACTGCTAGTTGCTCTGATGAAGCATATGGCTCTACCAAATTTCTAGTAAAGAGGGTGCAAGTGTTAACTAATTTGGAGTAATGCAGAGGACAGGTTCATTTTCTGCCTCTATGAGAGCTTCATTTAGTCAGCACATGGCAACTGCACACAGCTTTAGGCTTTTACACTCAATACATGTCATTCCACGTGATCAGTGTCTTGCCATCAGTAATTCCCCCTATTCTCCAAGGGCCTCTGCATCCCATACTGGAGGCTATGGCTCCAGAGTGGCTTACCAATTGAAAAACTCCTAGGAAAAGTTTTGGCCTTCAGCACCAGAAAATATTACAAGAATGTTCATTGGAAAGCCTTAAGACATCTGACCTGCTCTGGAAGAGCACTGACATTCAGTCTATTCACCCTTCACTCACTGCTAGAGCAGTGAAAGAACCAAAGACTTGAGCACTTAAGACTGCTCACTCCCTGTGGCAGCTGCCAAAGCAGCTGGCAAAGCCAGGCTCTGCTTTGCCCCCAGCCCCACTTCTGCCAGGCCACTGCTGGACGTGGCTTAGGCTTACCTGGGAGCAGCAGGTTTTGCAACACGCGGTGTTGACAGCAGGAGCTTGGAGCCTGGAGCACGGACAAAGGCAGGAGTCTTCATGGAAACCTCTGGGAAAAAAGTATTTGAGGAACTGAATTTCCAGAACTCCTGGAGCAGGCAATGCTGCCACAGCAGACAGAAACCCAGCCAGCTCCCCACATGCCTGGTCCTGGTCACACTGTCAGTGCTCTGTCTGTGTCCTCACAGCACCCTGAGCCAGCACAGCTGCTGGCTGCTGCAATGCCAGCCCCCCACAGCTCCTGCCACACAGGCTGGTGGTTCCCCTTGGGCCCCTGTGCTGGCCCAGCTGGCTGGCCAGGCTGCAGGGACACACACTCAGGACCAGGCTGCAGGGGCCAATGGCTGGATTAACTTAGGTTGCCACAAAGCTGCAGCCTTTTTAACCAGAGAGAACTTCGAAGTCTACAAACTACCTCTGTCACCTTGCTAAGCCACTAGCAAATTCTCCTGAACAAAAGGGCAAGCTGAGCTACAGAATCACATTACAAGGGCCAGACTAAAAACTTCTCCCTGTTTGCAGATTTTCAAACTCCCTCCAGGCAAGGCTCCTGTTATCAGCATCTCACCTGTTCTCTGCTATGAACCCACAGCAGTTTCCTCCAAGTCTAATCTTAATTTCACTTTTGAACTTCTTCACTTCTTAGCAAGAGAGAGCAGGAAAGAAAACAATGTTAATTCAGAAATACTGAGCAGCTTCCTTACCTTGACTTGCAGGGTGTTCAGCTTCATCCTCAGCAGGCTCTTCCACCGAACTATCCAAATCTAGCATGAGAGCTTGGTCCTGAAGTTCATCTCCTTGTTCATCAGTTTCGTTTAATGGACTCATCCCAGGTTTAACAAATGAAGAAAAGGCATTAGAGTGCCTGCCCAGATTTTCAGCTCCAATGCCTCTGGTAATCTCACGTTCTAGAGTCCCAAAACAGGAAAAATAAAGCACTGAAACAAATACCTTTGCCTGAGTCTGGAACTTCCACTAGTAAATTTTAATCAAAGATACCTGCTGTAGCCTCACATTTCCAAGCACTACTGCCAGTACAATTTTGGTTTCCCTTTAAATAAAATGCAGTCTTCCAGCTTAAAATGACAAAATTGGTTTGATATTTCCCCAGTAACTAGCCCAGACTCCAGAAAACAAAAGAAGTCTCTCTCTCAGCACTGATGTTAGCCATGCAGCATGAGAGCACTCTGGCACTACAGAGAGCTGTCAGCATCAGAGGTGTCCTCACCAGCTCCGGGAGAGCCATGGGCTCCAACGCTGCCTTCTGCCAATTCCTCTCCTGCTGAACGAGCCACTTCTGTTTCACCTCTGTTGTCCTGTGCTGCAGTTATCTGCAACTCTGCTTTTTCAGCCAGTTTCTTCTCCAAATGTTCAGAATATCCAGCACTTGCACCATGTTCCGCAGCTAAAATGAGAAATTCTATCATACATCTTACCTACAAAAAAAACCCAAACAACCACCACCAGACAGTTTAACCACCACTGGAATTTCTTTGTGATAAATTCAGACATAAGCTGTAAATAAGAAAAGCAGATGCAGTTCCCTTTACAGCTGAGAAATGCCCAACTTTTCCTGTGATTGCTCCACAGTCACCTAATTAGGGGCACATCAGATCCTGATGAAGGAATTTTATTTACAGTAAGCAGAGCTCCTCCAGATCTGCCATCTCTATGGCCATTTTCAATTTTGGTGATTGTGTAAAAGACCAATTTATTTTCCTTTAAATCTAAGAATACCTAGAGTTTGTGCTCAGATTCTCCTCCTCGTTTTATCCTTTTTTCTGAACAAACAATTTTATTGTTATTGTATTTTATTGTATTGTAAGAGATATATTCCATTATAAAGAGAAGAGAGTCTAGAGTGATTTTAACCACCCAGGACAAGCTTCTGGCAGGCAGGATGAGAAATATACAGACATGTGACTTGGTTATGTTTTAAAAACTTGAGCTACTGACTACTTAAGTATTCCTTTTTCCTTTATACTACAAAAATAGTCCACATATCTGTTACTATGTAGATCACTTAAGCAGAAACCCACACAGGTAATTACTTTGAGAAAATTTGGCACTCTCATAATGCTGTCACTTGCTGAAGGGTTTGGAAATCTTGGCTGAGCCCAGAACCAAAAGCTGTCAAACTGCACTTTTACTGTCCTCTCCAGTGACTGGGAGTTTTCACACTGAGAAGTCAAGTGTGGCAATACCTTGGGACCCCCAAAGCCCAAGTGAAGGGCACAAGGAAACCTGGCCAAAGGTAGTGCAAAAACTGAGTTATATCAATTTCACTAATCAGAATATTGGGCTGCCTACATCAACACAAGGCCTAAAGTGAAGTGAAATATTAACTAGCTTAGACTGGCCAGATGCATTCCTTGCCAAAAGAGAGCTCTTCATCTTTCCTATGGGAAGCTGAGCAGTACTACAGACTGGCCAAAACATATGAACCTTTATTCCACTTCCAGTCACAGCCCACTTGTAGAGAGCTTTTCTGGAAATGTCCAAGTGTCTCTGGCATGACTTGAATTAAATTATTTCCAGGATTTACTGTACAAGAAAGTCTTATTTTACTCTGCAAGTCATCTGAAAAGCTCTGTTTAAATCAGATTATACTCCATTCCCTTTCTACAATGAAAGTACTTCTTACCCTCTTGGAAAATCTCTTCCTGTTCCACTCCATTCACTGTATTACTCATCTCTTCTTCTGTATCACTTATTTCTAGGTCTTCAATTATATAGGACACAACTTTTCTCAAATGCTGGAAACATTTAGAGTGACTGGGGATCCCAAATATTTACTTGAACTTATGGAGGGTAGAGAGGAGCTCCATCTATGAACAGCTAGAACAGATCATTAATGTGTCTCCTGGTAGCTTTTTGAATTTTCTTTTAGTTTTCCAGCTAAGCTAATAACCAACCAAGGAGGGAGAAGAAGACACACAAGAAACACTTGTGTGTACTTCAAGCAGTTTAGGGAGTTTGCATTCAGTCCCAGGAACCAGTTGGAAAAATCCTTGCAACTATTTTTCAGTAGACACTGAGGAGCAACACCACCAGCAGCCTCCTGTGGTAGAGCAGAACTATGTCACCATTAACTTCTGACATTAATGGCTAACTCCAGCATCTTAGATCTGCTGACTCCCACTCATCTTCCTCTCATTTGATCCAGTCCCCTATTCCACATCCTCCACACTTTGCATAATCTATCCCTTTGTCCTAAAAATGCCTGCCATTGGAGCTCCTCTGAGCAACTACCCTTTTTCTGCTGATTCCTCCCCTTTCAAAACAATTTTTCCTGGTCCAAACAATAAGAGGAAAACGTGTTCCCATTTACATAACCAGGACAACAAGGCCAGGGAAATGAATGCCAAGGAGAGGTACCAGGGGAAAACTGGCAAGCAATAGGAATTGCAAAGCATTGGTGAGCTTTGCTCACTCCAAACAGAGTGAGCAGGGAGGCAACTGCCTCTGTCCATAGATTTTTAAGGACCTGGAGATAATGGAGAGGTTGGCTGTGACAAATTAGTGACTATACCACAGTGAAGGTCTGGACTAGGAACTTTCAGAGATTCCTTTCAAGTCTGTCTACATCTCCTACATATTATCTCCTTATTTTTTTGTGACCAATTTAGAGTGCCCACTTCTGGGGTCCCAGTAAAAAGGAGAGATGGACAGAGTGGAGAGTCCAGCAAAGGCCCACCAGGACAGTTAAGGGACTGAAGCATCTCTCCTGGAAGGAAAGGTTGAGAGAGCTGGGAATGTTCAGCCTAGAGAAGACTTGGGGCGGATCTTACCAATATATACAAGTGTCTGAAGGTAGGGTGTAAGGCAGACAGAGCCAGACTCTTTCCAGTGATGCCCAGCACCAGGAGAAAAGGCAACTGGCACAGACCAGAACATGGGAGGCTCCATCTGAACGTAAGAGAGAGAGTTTGAACTCATTACCATTGGAGACTTGTAAGAGCCACTTAAGAGTCCTGAGCAACCAAGACTCTTAAGTGGCCCTTACAAGTCTCTGCTCTTACAAGACTCTTAAGTGGTTCTTACAACCACCTGCTCTATGTGGCCCTGCCAGAGCAGAGGGTGGGAAAAAATAACCTTGAGGTCCCTTTCTACCTCAATCACTCTGTGAGTTCAGATAATACCTGCTAAGCCTAAGCCTTAACCCATAGTACTCACTGCAAACCACCTCTTCATCAGAAAAAGAAATCTGTGCCATTGGGTTGCTCTGCTGGGAATGATCTTGCTTTTCTTCTTGCTGTTTTGCAGGGGTTTCTGGAGATACGTGAGTCATTCTGTCAACATGCTCATGATCAAGCCTTGAGCTCTTGGAGGATCTTTGGATCCTTCCCTCGTTTGTGTTCACATCGGATACCAGGGCCTCCACCTTTGCTTCCTCTTGATCTGCATCAGAAATCAGGCTCCTCTGTGCTGAAGTTTTCGAATCTGACAGCTGGAGTTCAAGAGCAGAAAATTTATTTTGGCTCTGTTCATCCAGCTGGGGCTGAACAAAGAGCTCCGTGCTATTCATCATCATTTCTGCATCACTTGTCAGGATGCTTGTTCGAATTCCAGATACAGACTGTGAATCCACAAGATAGTTCTGTCCTGTTGAGAAAGTTTAAGTTAAGAAAATTTTATGTGAAAAACTGCTCGAGGTCATAGGTACACACTTTACTACCAGGACTTGTGTAATTCATGATTTAAGTCATTCAACCAAATTTTACTCCTCCTCAACAGACCAAACACTGAAATCGTACGACCCCACTTCCACGCCCACAACTCTCCCTACCAAACCAATAGAGACCTCAGTACCCACAGATGAAGATGATCCCAAACAATTCCTGTAGTTGAAATGACCAAACTGGGCAAAGCACATATTTAAGTGCATAAAACCAAAGGAACTGCCGAGGCAGAACCTCATTCTAATCTTGCTTCCTGAATCCCACTCTATTTCTATGCGTGCGTTAGCAAATTTTAAGCTCTAAAATACAGACCATGCTTCAGTAAATGCTTCTAAAAGCCCCTTTAACGCAAGGCCCTGCCTCCCAGAAGAGAAATAACAACACAAAAGAAACCTTTGCTCTTCAGCATGTTCTGTTCTACTCCGCCTTCAAACGCTTGCACGTTAACAGCCTTGCGGGTTTTTGGCCTCCGGAGCAAGCCCCTCTTTTCAACGGTGTCTGGGGCCAGCAAGGAACCCACAGACATACGAAGGGACCTGTAAAAAGAGGGAAGAAATTATAAAAATCACACACTCCACTTTCACCCTCAGAAATACAGACATGATGGAACTGACAGTGACACATTTCACAGAACTAGGACAAATTTCCCCAAAAAACCCTTGAAGATTACGTGTCAGTCTTTAAATGAATGGTTTATTTTCATACTATGACCCAACATCAGGATATGTATCACAGAGATCAGGAAGCAGACTGTTCTACAGCCTCCCTGAGACACTGCAACACTACAGCTGACAAAAGAGTCAGAAATTAAAAAAAAAACTTAAATAACAACAAAAAAAAATAAGGAAAACAAGAGTTTGAGAGTAAAGACACACCCTAGATTACAATGGGGTGGTAAAAGGACTTCGCAACAAGTTTAAAAATCTACTTAGTATCAATACTCTTAGCAAAGTACAGCTACCAACACACTGTGACTGTTTTAAGATGAGAGCTGATAGCAACACCTGAAACATAGGATGTTTCTCACTGTAGGTGTTTTGCACCCTGAAGACTGACCATGCTCAATGACCTACCGTCCCTGTCTCCAGGCAATCCGATTAAAAAGGGGGCTCAGAGGGTTCAAAGACAGAAGTACAGAATGCAGCCCCAAAAAAGCATCCTGTGTGGCACCCTAGGCAAGGGCTGCAGTGAGAAAGGTAAAGTAATGTGCTGGCTTTGGCCAGGGTCGTTTGCAAAGCACACAGGCAACACCAGAAGGTAAGTTCTTTGACTCACTAAAAAGCTTTTAAAATCCAGAAAATACTGCACAGATGCAACTGATGTGATAAAACTATTAACAGGCTATAACTATAAAACTATAATATTCTAAGGTATATTGTGTACTGATTTACTGCTGGAAGCATGAGAATGAAAGGAAAAAAGGAATGATCCTAGCAAGTAAAAAGAGGAGCAATAGTAGCAATACAAGCTAGATCAACCCAGGCATACAGTGCAGAGCCACAATTTCTGAAAATCAAAAGGTGTGTGAAAGACCTTCACATTCACATTCCAGCATCAGAGGGGCAGATGACTGTGTTACTGCTAACACTAACACAGGTCTTTAAACAGGAACCCAGCTATCTGCACTGTTCTTTACCCCTTCAGATGTGATCATACCTAGGACAGCCAGAAGTAAAGATATTTTAGGTTAAACTTACCGAGTCATAATTGTGCTGTCCAACGTTGACTGAGCTAGAAAAAGTTGATGGCACATTAATTCAGAAATCACCCTTTACACCACAGGCTAGAGGAACATTCCAATGGATCTTCCTCTTTCCAGAGCCAGACACGCTACAATCCTCACACATCATACTTTTGTGCAAACAGAATGAGACAATGAGGTCACTTTACTATTTCTTATGTACATTTCAAAACTGCATATTAGAAATCTAATACACAATTTGTGAAAGGGTAAGAAAATAGTTATTTCAAAGAAAATTTAACATGGCGTATACCCTCAGATTTAATAATTTTAATTTTACCACATTGACAACAAGACGTTAGGCCTTGAAGGGTGATAACAACCACCCTTCAGCAACCCAACCCAAACACATCTGGAGCTTTAGAAACACAGAAAACTATTCCACAGACTCTTGATGAAACTGCAGCTCAAACCTGAGCAAACTTTTCTTTTTGCTCAAAAAGAACTTTATAATTATTTTATATAATTGCAATGGAAAGTATGCAGCTGCTTGTACTTTAAAGTTTCTAGAACTGAGAAGAAGACAGGGATTGGTTCCTCTGGAGACACTTCAAAACTCAAAAAGCACCAAGTTGCAAAAGTAGTCAAGAAATTATATACAGTCATGGCAGAACCTAGAACTTGGCTTAAAAAGGTTTATTTTAAATGTGATAGGATGGGGGCTTTTACTTTCTCCATTATCCCCTTTTCATGAGATATTGCAATCTGGATTCCAAACCTACAGCTGCCCAGCTGGGCAGCTCCTGACAACTGAGCTGAGCATGTGAGAACCAGCTGACAGCAAATGCAGCACTTAGCAAGGTAATTCTTAACTGCAGCCTTACCTTGGTACTGGGGAAGTCGTCTCTCTGCTGCTCTCTCAAATTCAGAAATGCTGAGTTTCCTTCTCTTCTTTGTCATGTGGAACACAGTGATAGATGTGTCCTCAGGAGCAACATCTGGCAGCTGCAATTCCCCCCTACCAAAACAAACCAAGCTGGAGAGGCACTTCTGATAATCCCACCTGACAAGATGCAATTCTGATCACTGAAACACAGTGTAGAGAAGTAGAGAAATCCTGCTCCCCAACCCCACCACAGGAACTGCAACTACACCTGGCAGTGTAATAAAAGTGTAACTTATTAAAAAAACCCTACTTACATGCTGGAAACCCTCTTAGATGGGACTTCTGAATGAGCTTCTTGTGCATCCTCATGGTTAGATATCTGAGCTGCCAGAGGTGAAACTTGGGGTTCTGCCAACAAACCAGAATATTTCCTTTCCACAACTCAATACAGCAAGAGCAGCAAAATGCAGCAGGGTATCACATCTACACTATAGTCTGCAAATAACATTTACTAACAGGTTAAAATAAGAACCTAGGGAAAACTGTTTGGGTTGTACTCCTGGGAAGGCTGGCAGTGATAAAGCCAGCGGTGACAGATGGCAGCACAGGGGCTCCCTGCACTGCATCAGAATGTGCCCCTATAAACCACACCTGATCCTACAGCCAAAGGCAGCACCAGGATTATGTGCTAAATCACCGGGATAAGCAGACCAAGTGAAGAGGGTTTTAAAGAGGATCTTCAAAGCTATGATTTCACCAGTGCAAGGCCTGGTCTCTCAGTTGTATTCAGGTGCCCTGCAGTGACTCCTCTGTTATAGAAATCAGTTATACAACAATCTGATTTCTGTTCCATGTAACAGGGGAAGGACAATGGGCTACCAGGAACACCTGGTTTTCTCAACTCCACAAAAACATTGTCTTTCTGTTCTCTCAATTCTCCTGAAGAAAAGACACTTACGGTTCTGCATGACTCTCTTGAGCATAAGCCGTGGCGTGCCATTTCTGAGATCAGGGAATACTGCCAGTCTCTGCTTCGCCAAGGCGCTTCTGTCAGATTTACTCTTATTTTCTACACTCAGTCCAGTCTAGAGGGAAATCAAGAGACAAGAAATTCAAAGCTAGTATTTTCATTATTAAAGACCCCAACATCAAAAGCATCCACCACCCATTCTCTAATAACAAGCTAAGCAAGCTGATAAGAAACTTTTTCCAAATTCCAAAGAGAAATCGCGCGTGTTGCCTTTTTGACAATGGTGGCACTTCCCGTGTGGACGGGAGACAATTCAGCTCGGGGTACCATCCAGGCGGGTTCCAGCATAAAACCCTCCCGTGGACGAACTCCTCAGTGGCCTCAGAGCACAGCCGCGACCTAAACCCGCCGAGCTCCGGGCTGCTCGGCGAGCGCCCAAGTCAGGGGTTTCGGCCAGTTTTCCACGATTAAAGGCGAAAAAGGATGAGGGAGCGGTCTCCGCTCCTGCTTCAGAGGCCTCGTTTCTGTCTCAAACCGAGAGCGACCGGGCGGGCGGCGCCGGGCGAGTCCCACGGGATGGTCGAGAACAGCGACTCTCCTTTCCTCCCTTCTTTCTTTTCCTTCCCTCCCGCCNTCCCGCCGCCTCTCGCGAGACGCGCGCGCGCCGGGAGGGGCCGCGGCGCAGTGTGGGGCGCGTAGTTCCGCCGGCGGCGCGGTGCATTGTGGTCCGCGTAGTTCCGGGGCGGCGGCGGCGGCGGCGGCGAGAGGCCGCGCGGGCCTTGTGGGAGCTGTAGTTCGGCGGGTCCGTTTCCCCC
>WAAG01087406.1:1558-23571 GCA_013390105.1 Tichodroma muraria | reverse complement strand
AGGGCGGCCCCCCCGACCACTCGTACTCGCTGTCGTCGGGCACCACGTCGGAGGAGCTGCTGAGGAAGCTGAACGAGCAGCGCGACATCATCGCGCTGCTGGAGGTGAAGATGAAGGAGATGAAGGGCAGCATCCGTCGCCTGCGCCTGGCCGAGGCCCAGCTCCGCGAGGAGATCCGCGAGAAGGACCGGCTGCTCCACGCTGCCAGCGCCGGCACCCGCAAGCGCCATGGCCTCTGAGGGCTGCCGGGGCCCGGCCCGGCGTGGGGCTCTCCATCCCGGAGCCCCCCGCCGCCACCGGTGCGGTGCCGGGCAGAGCAGAGATGGGATGGACCGCGGCCCCCCGGTGCCCGGCTCAGCCCACGCCACAGCAGCCCCCGGCCGGGCGAGGCCTCGCCTTCGGATTCCCCTGCCTGGACTGGACCAGCTCGGTGCCCAGCCCCGTTATCGCCCCGACGTTATCTCCGGTGTCACCTCACACCGGGCCCATCAAAGCCGCTGTGTGCGCTGTCAGAACGCGCTGCTCGTAGCGTGGACGGGACCCAAGTCCTCACTAAGTGGACGTAGGGTATCAGTTTTCAGCAAATAAACTCGATCTGTGTCAAGTAAGGTAACAGCAACACTACCCTGGAGAAGGCCTGTCCGACTGCCGTGGGCACTGTACGCATCATAGGAATGACTGGTCGGTGATGTCGCGTTCAGCCTCGCTCAGTGGAGGGAAGCTTTAGAAACCCTCTCAGGGTGATGTGTTTCTTCAGTAAATTACTGATGCCATAAAAGACTGCTGTTCCTAGCGTGACAGAACCCCCAGATTAAAGAGTGTTCTTGTACCGTGTAGTTTCTGCTTTCTCTGCAGCGTGTGTATTGGTTACAGATGTCTCGATGCTCTCGGCCCCAGTAAGGATTACAGTCTGGTACAAAGAGCACGGTGGCATTTAACAGCTGTAGTTTATCTCATTGGCTTAAGACTCCCTCTAATGAAATGGAGGCTTTGTAACACATTGGAATTTTAATCCTTGGCTTTCGTTCAGAGAACCAGGATGAAACAAAAGTGACTTTACCTGCAGTGGTTGCAAACCTTTCCTGTCTAATCCTAAACTAGTTGGCATGACTAATAATCTGTACATTAGGCAAGACCATACTAAAACCTGCTTGTGTGTTCTAAACCAAGATTTAAGAGTATTGTAACAAATCTGTGTGGAATGGTTGTGTAGTTTCTGTTTCTAGCCAGCATCAGTCCCTTCACTTTCTGCAACAGGAAACCAAATCAGCGTTGGCTAGAAAGAGGGTGGAGCGAGGGAGGCAAAGCCACGGGTTTGGCGTGGTTATGCACTTCCAACCTGGCTGGTGAAACAGATCCCTCAGCAGTTTGGAGGAGGAGGAAAAGGGGAGTGTCTGGTGTCCCAGCAGGGCCCTGTGGCAATGGGCAATGACCATGGATGTTGAGAACAAAAGACACTTCACCACAGTGTGCCCATATTCACCTTCAAGGGAAGAATTCCCAGATGTTCCCTGCGTCTGTGAAATCCTTCTGGAACTAGAGTGCATTGTACTCAGTAGATTGGGATGTGACTTCTACTAAATTTTATAGAAGTATTTTCTAAATGTAAAAGGTATCTTTAGTTTGAAATTATGTAATCTTTGTAACACTGGCTAATGTAGCTTTACAACCATCAGCTTCAACACTGTATACCACCGAACAAAAGGGCACAGTGGGGTTTTGTAGCTGAAGGTTTCTCTGTAGATCCTGAAGCCAGTTCAGCTCCAGGTTGTCACGGCCTGCTATGTGATGCATGGGTCATTTTTTATTAACGTGTGTGCCAAGTTGGATGGTCATCTGTAAGGATACTACATGTCTATCCATGTACTAAGTCCTTCCCGTTATTCAGTTTAATTTATTCTCCAATCTGATATGTAGCTCTCCAGCTCTGTGCTATACTGATTTTTCTGCGAGTCGAGTTAGAGGCAGTTTTTTCATTTGGTTGGTTTGGCTTGTTGTTTTGGGTTTGTTTTTTTGGTTTTTTGTAGGACAAGCAGATATCTGCTCCACCGTGGGATCTAACATATGTGATTGGTCCAGCAGCTCTAGATGCTCCCATCAAAGACAGTAGGCAGCACAGCATCCCTCCTTGCAGTCGAGGCTGGTTATGCATCTGAGCTTGTTGAGAACGTGCATGTCGTGACAGTCGTGGTACTTTTTCTACCATTGGGATGCACTTCAGGATGTTCAGCCATTCAGCCTTGCTGGACTGGTTACCTGCTGGACTGTTTGACTTCTCCAGGTTACACTGAGGTGCTAACATGCTTAATTTTAATAAAGTATATTTTGTTTTCTTATGTTTCCCGTCTCCTTGTGGTTTATATATGTATTTCTGAAAGGTTTGTGGCTGTAGCTTCGTCTTCTCCTTTGTAGCATCTTTTTATTCGTTGCGAGCTCCACAGCTGGAACAGCAGGAATATCTTTACATTCATGTAGGGTGAGGAAGAGGAGTTTGAGGTCAGTTCAATGTACCACACACCTGCCTGTGCAGAGGTTGGAGCCGTTTTGATGAGCAGTCAGTCACAGGGTGCTCTCTGTGTAAACAGGAGGGATTTGAGCAAGGAGCCAGGCTTCCCACAGGGCTTCCCCCAGCATGGCTCTCCTGTCCAGTGCCTGGCGGAGGAAGGAGAAGGCATGGCCTCCCGTGAACCAGCCTAGAGCAGAGAAGAGCTTGTGTGTACTCTTAGAGCTTGTAATTCCACTCGCTGAAGTTCCTGGTTTCAGATTGGTTTAGAGCTATTAGTCTCAAGTAAATGTATTCAGCAAAAAATGTAAGCTGTGCCTCAACCGTCACATTTTTGGGTTGAACTGGGAATGTTAAATGCAGCTGCAGGATGAGGAGGTGATTGTCCCACTCTGCCCTGTGCTGGTGCAGCCTCATCTTGAGTTCAGGGAGCAGATTTGGGCACTGTAGTACAAGAAGTATCTAAAGCTGTAACAGAGCATCCAAAGGAGTCCGTGAGGATGCTGAAGGGTCTAGAGGGGTAGCCGTGCGAGGAGTGGCTGAGGGCACTTGGCTTGTTCAGCCTGGAAAAGAGGATACCGAGGGCAGAGCTCATTGTGGGCTGCAGCTTCCTCAGGAGGGGCAGCAGAGGGGCAACGCTGATCGCTGCTATGACCAGTGACAGGACCCGAGGGAACGGCTGAAGCTGTGCCAGGGGAGGTTTAGGCTGGATGCTAGGAAAAGGTTCTTCACGCAGAGGGTAGTCGGGCTTTGGGAAAAGCTCCCCAGGGAGGTGCCCACAGCCGTCGGTCCGGCAGAATTCACGGGACATTTGCACAACCCGTGCCCTCAAGTGTAGCACGGGCCGCGAGGGGCGCCCAGTGGTGTCAGGATGGCCGAGCGGTCTAAGGCGCTGCGTTCAGGTCGCAGTCTCCCCTGGAGGCGTGGGTTCGAATCCCACTTCTGACAATTCATGTCTTTTTTGCGTTATGTTCTCCCGTAGTTAATCGCTTTTAATTGCGCGCCTTTGATCGGTTGCGGATTTATTTATTCACGCTCCCACACCCCTTCCCCGGCTAAAAGCGGCCGCAGGGCGGCGCAAAAGTAGCTGTCAGAAGTGGGATTCGAACCCACGCCTCCAGGGGAGACTGCGACCTGAACGCAGCGCCTTAGACCGCTCGGCCATCCTGACCTGCCAACACACGTTTCTTGCGGCCGCGCCCCATCCCAGATCCCAGCCGAGCTGTCGCGCCCGGTCACCGTCGGGACACCCCGGGGACAACCCCGGGCCCAGCCTGTGTCACGGTCTGCGTTAACGACCTGCATGATGGGGCCCGGGGCGCCTTGGGCACACGACACCAAACTGGGAGCAGTGGCTGATAGTCCAGAGGGTCCTGCTGCCACCCAGCAGGACCCTGGACCAGCCCGAGATACGGGCTGTCAGGAATCTCCTGGGGTGGAGGGTGATGAGGCAGCACGCAAGTTGCCCAGAGAAGCTGTGGCTGCCCCATCCATGGAAGTGCTCAAGACCAGGCTAGAGCAAGGCCAGGGGCTCGGAGCAGCCCGGTCTAGTGGAATGTGTCACTCCATGGGAAGAAGTTGGAACGAGGTGCTTTAAGATGACTTCCAACCCAAATTATTCCAGGATTTAACGAGGAGACGGGTGTCGCCCGGCCCCCGCAGAGGAGCAACGCCAGGCGCCAGGATGCACCTGGGGCCACCGAATGTCCCCGGTGAGCCCCGAGCAGGACACGGCTGCACAGAAGATTCGCGGTGACCCGGGCTGCTCCAGGCAGAGCATCTCCAGCATACGAGGAGCGGGGGCTGTCACGGGGACACAGGGACACATGGGGAGCGCAGCGCCGCGCCGGGCGGAGGCTCCGCCGCGNGGCTGCCCGGCGCCGCGCGCGCCCGGAGCGCATCCCCGGGCTCCCCGCCGGCCCTGGACGGCTCCTTCTTCCTCTCGCCGCTCGGGGGGCTGATGTGCGCCCAGGCCGTGAGTACCGGGGAGGGGGCGCGGCGGAGGGAGGAGGGCATCACCCACTTTGGTGCTTTTCTTCAGCTGGAAACAGCCCGGGTTCTCTTTGGCTGCCACTGCGACCCCATCTCCGCTGTCTAACCCTAGTTAACCCCCGATCCTAAAACAGTGCGGCCCCCTCGCTCCTCCTTCCCTTTGTAAAGCCAGAGCAAAAGTCGGATTCTTGTCCTCACACCCCTTGCCGGTTGTAACTCCGCTCAGTGACGGGTGGGTCCCAGTGCCAGGCACGGGCTGATCCACGCGGGCATCTCCGCAGGGCAGCCAGGGGGTCGGGGGCTGTGTGAAGCCTAGTGACTCCAGGTGAAGTGTGCTGGGTTTGCTCGTAAGGCTCTCACGCTCCCTGGAATACTCTCAGCTCTCCAGGTTGCCCTCCCCGGCTTTGGCGGCTGCTCTCAGAGGAGCCCAAGGGGTCCTTGCGCCGTCAAATCGAGCAGCAGCATCACCTGCCCATCGCTTCAGCATCGGAGGCAACCACAATAACCTCCCGCCGGTGCTCTCCCCGGGCCCGCGGGTGCCTCATGAATGCACGGGGGTGGGTGCTCAGCTGCGTACTGGGCCACTTGTGACCTGCCCACGGTGCTGCCCCGCTGCGTGGGAGCCTGTTTGCTCGTCCCCTCTCCTCGGGGCAGCGCTGTGAAACAGCTGGCACAGACCTGGCTCCTGGCTCCAGATTCCATCCCCTGGGTATGGCTGAGCTGGTGGTGACACAGGGACAAACGCTCAGGGAAGGGGCCGGAAAGGATGCTGCTGGGGGTGCCTTGTAAGAGCATCAGGAGAGAGAGATGGCAGCAACACCAGCAGCAAAGACCTTTCAATTCTGCAGCTGGTCCCACCTGTGCAGCCCCTTGCTCAGGCCAGACTGTTAAACAGGCTCCTGCTTTCCCCCACCAGCAGCAAAGTGCGGGGCAGCTCACACATGCCACCTCCCACTCCTGCAGGAGCCCCCTCTACATGTTTCTGCCCAGCACATATTTTGCCATCACGAGTGTTAGAAATGGATGTGACAGACAAGGAGGCATTGTCGGGGCAGCCAAGCACCAGGGCGTTGGGCGCGGGCAGGACAAAGGCTGTTGTGTTTCTTCCATGACAATAAGTGGTGCAGGCTTACTCAGGGGCACAGCGGCTGAGGAGGAGCCCTTCTCTTGCCGAGAGTGCCGCTGCTTTCCTGCGGTGAGGGGAACACAGCTGCTGTTGGTGCTGATGTACCTGGGCTTGTGGGCGATGTTCTGTGCTCCTCCTGCAGGAAGCAGCCCCTGAACACATTCCCTGTTTCACCCCCCAGGTGCTCGGTTTGCTGGTGTGGTCTCTCATCGCCGCCACAACGTACCACCTCCACGCGGCGTACGGCTGGGTGATGTTTGTGTCCCTCTTCTTCTGGATACTAACACTCCTTTTCTTCGTGACTTACCTCCTGCAGCTTCATCAGAGGTTCTACATGATCCCCTGGCCCCTTGTGGTGCGTAGCTGAGAGGGAGTGAGGGGGGATCCCAAGAGGGAAACATCTTAGAAAGATAGTCTGAGAAGGCTTCAGTCTCTTCAGGGCTGATAGAACCAAGGGCCCTGCACTTTGCACAGTGTCATTATTTCATTCTGCCCTTGAATTGCTTACAAAATGCTCAAACCACAAAGTCCTGTGTCAATCCAGAAAGTTACAGCCACCAACTGCTGCAGTCACCGTGTCATCCAAAAACCTCCCAGGACAACCTGGGGGGCATTTAATGCGTTCTCCTGGGGAATGGGGAGGAGTGTGAACCTGAGCCTTTTGCTCCAGCCTTGCCCCAGCACGCACGAGCCTGAGCCCAGACCTCACGACCTCCTCTTTGCTTTCCCCAGCTGATGATCTACAACGCTGTGGCCACCGTGCTGTACATCACCGCCTTCGTGACGTGCGCGGCCGCCGTGCAGCCGACGTCCTGGCGGCAGTGGGACTACAACCGCAGAGCTGCCGCCTCCGTGAGTACCGGCGGGCGGGGGAGGGCCGAGGGGCTGGGGCAGCCACCGTGGTCTCACGGGGGATGTGCTCCTCTTCCAGTTCTTCGCCTGTGTCACGATGATCACCTACGGCGTGAGCACCTTCTTCAGCTTCCGCGCCTGGAAAGGGCTCGGCAGCAACGCGGCCACCAGCCAAGTGACTGACCACGCGTAAGGAGTGGACAGCAAAGCCCAGCCACGGGTCACCCTGCACCAGCTTGTGCCAGGCTTGGTGGCTTGGAGCCTCGTGTGCCACCAGGGCTCGTTTTGGGACCGGTCTGTGCCGGCAGCAGTGGTCAGCAGTGGGTCACGTGGATGCTGCCCTGTGGTTTCTGATGATGCTTCCAGCTGACGTGCACAGCACAACCCCACCGGCGTCGCCACTGGGGACATGGACTCGCTGGGGCTGCAGCTCCATCCCTGGGGGTCATCCGATCCTCGCTGGAGCAGCTCCATTGAGGGGGCTCAGCCAATTTGGCACAGTTCAATACTAAAATTCACTAACCTAAGCCCAGATTTTCCCCTCTCTGCTCATTCACAGCTACAGAGTAAGTAATGCAATTAACGGGGTACAGAAACAGTGGCAGAGCTGGAAGATGGGAAGCGAAGCAAGGGAAGCAGTCACTACTGCTCTTGTATTGATTTCTAACAATCTGAATATAAATTTTATGCTTTAAATAAAAACATTCCTAAATCCAGCAATCTGTCATGAGAAAACTTGTCTTGTGAAGAGGCAGCACATACAGCATGGTGGGGACAGCAGAGTTGTCACCGCAGAGGTGGCTGTTCCTTCCCACTCCATGTGGATTTTAAATGCCCTTGTGGGCTATGGAAGGAACAAGTCCACAGGGTTCACCTCATTGCTTTATGCACACACAAGCTCAGAGTACATCCAAGAATACAAGAACACAAATGAGGTGCCAAGGCTTTGATCACTCCCTCTTCCTGGCCCAGCACCACACACTCCTGAGTTCACCTAATTAACCAGCAAGTCAATTTAGCTCATTAGCTGCAGGTCATTTTCAGAAATTACAATCAAATCTGCAAAAGCCCTGGGAACACAGGCAGGATCAGTGCCTCAGGAGAGGGAAGAACCATGCTGCTCGTCCGTGCTGCAGACCACAAATTCACCTTCTGGATGTTTGTCAGAATGAGAAGTGATGCCCAGCCAGGCAGAGCAGCTTTTCATTTCACACCCTCCTTGTAAAAGGTAGTAAAAGTAGATTTAGTGAGTCAAAAGCTGGTGCATGGTGAGCTACACTTCAAATCTTACTGCATGCTCTGCATGGGAAAAGTTTTACCAGGTTGTCTGCAGAGGCAGGATCAGGAAATGGAACTGCACTGATGGAAGGTGAGAACTGAAAAGGAACTGGACACATGGCATTGGCCCATGACAAATCTGCCTTTATTTGGTTGTCAGTGAGTAAACCAAGGGTCAAATTTCCACAATTATGAATATATATACATATATATACACACACACACATATATATACATATATATATGTAAGACAGGAACAGTAAGAAAATAAACCCAATAAAATTAATAAAAATTAACATGGGAGTTCACTATTGAATTTCACAATCTAAACAGAAAATTTACTTACAAACACTGACAAAGGACACTGGTCTCAGCATTCCAATCTCTGACACGCTCCAAATTAGTTTAGTTGGCACTTCTCCAGATTCAGCTGCATCACCAGGCAACTGAGGCTCCAGAATCTGCATCTCCCTGGGAAGGATGTGACCAAGAAAATGATGTGCTGCTCCAATAAAGCAGCTGATGGCTGATCAGCATGAATTCTGCCTTGGCATCTTGTAAACTACCTCCTTGCACACACTGACTTCTCGGTTAAAACCACATCCCTGAGAATTGAGCACGTTTTACTGCCAGGTGGCCAGGCTGGATGGGATTGAGAGCAGCCTGGTCTAGTGGAAGGTGTCCCGGCCCATGGCAGGGGGGTTGGAACTGGATGATTTCCAGTTAAGCAATGGTGCTGCAGGAACAGAAGGAATAGACTGTTCTCTGTGTTCAGAAGAGTCAGGACAAAGAACAAGGAGCTCAAACTGCAGCTCAGGCACTTTTCATCAGAGAGCAAAAGGCTCCCTGCAGCAGCTGGGCACGGCAGAAAACTGCCCAGACAAACCATGGCAGCGCCTAAGATCCTGGCATAAAGAGAAATCCGTGTAGAACCGGGGAAAGGAAGACTGCCTCTCAGTCTCTTCCATCAGTTTTGTAAAAGGGTATAAAAATTCCAGAAAGCTTTGATTTCACCCCCAGGAGAGGGACCCACAGTCCTGACCCTGCCTCACCGCACACCGCCGCCCTCACCGCCGCCCTGGAGCCGGAGTCCCCGCCCCTCCGCCCCTCGCGGGAATCGCTGCCTTCACCTCGGAAATTTGAATAGACCTTGCTTAAAATACAACAGAACTCCCTTCAGAATGACTTGTTTAATGGTTTAATGAAGTCACCACTAACGCACTGCTTAAATCCAGACTTCGACCTTCTTTTTCCTAGAAACATGGGGAAAAAAAAAAAAGAAATCCGTGACTCCGTGATGGTTTGGAATAAGCATTTCAAAAAATGAAACAGGCAAAGCATTCTCTGCTGCATCAATCCAATATAAAATTACATGTTACTTGAGCATCTGTGATTGAATGTGAACCCAAGAAGATGGTGCAGGAGTCCCTGGGGTCAGGGGGCTGTCACCTGCCAGTGCCTGCCCATGTCAGAGCAGAGTCTTGCTCACACCTGGTCGGGAGGGGGCTCAGGGATTGACTGAAACCTGGCTCCTGTCGTTTGCCTCTCGGAGACCCCAGTCTGCAAATCCCAACTGAAACTCCTCCTGCTGCTGATACATGGACTGACTCCTCCTCTTCAGCCTGTCCCCATTTCTACAAAATTCACAGGGATAGGGAAGGGGCAGAGGCATAACCTCAACTGTGACTCTTTTGCTCCTTGTGAAACAGGACTGGACCAACACAGGAGAGCACTGATTTCCATTTTGCTAGCAAAAACCTCACCCAAAAATCTTAGCACTTTTGTTTATTTCTCCAGCTGACACAGAGAGGAGGAGAAAACAAATGAAAGAGGCTTAAAAAGCTTATTTTGGATAGACTAGGAATAAAAAATAAAAGAAGATACCAGAGAGTCAGAATGGCCAAGGTGGAAAAGGATCTCTGGAGGTCATCTGGGTCAAACCCCACGTTCAAGCATGGTCACTCAGGGTGTCCAGATAACTTTAGAATATCTCCAAGGATGGAGACTCCACAACCTCCCTGGGCAAGGAAGCTGTGACAGTGCCCAGAGAATGTCACAGTGAAAAAGTGTTCCCTTCTGTTCATTTGGAAAACAACATTCACAAACGCAGGAAGTTCAAAAAAGCAGGAAGAGCTGCTCCACATGCCAGCTTCATTCATGTTTTCTAGAAATTATTAAATGTGCAGTTTGAGTTTAAATAAAAACTCAAACTGTGAAGTAATTTTTCTTTTGACTCTGTTACAGCCTTTGATTAAATACTGTGACCTACTGGAGTAACTTTTCCTTTGGTACTCTCAGGTGGAGCTACACAAACCCAAGAGCCACTGTGCCAATGAAAAATAAACAATGTGATATACTTACAGCTCTGTATTCCAAGAACATTTCTTTGAAAGCCAGAAAGTCTGTAAATGTGAGCAGCAGGTCAAATATGTCACCTGGCATTTCATCTTTGTGTTGTCTACAGAGAAAAAGAAGTTGGGGAATGTGAAAATTGTGTGAGAAAAATTCGTTATTTTAAAATGGTACAAGGTCAAAAAAGATAAGTAGAACAATATCAGTATTTAAATAAGAATGTTATTTTAATGCAGGTTATCATATAGTAAAACTGCAGCCAAATATTACCATGCAGTATTTCCAGTCCAACCACATTATTACATTTACCTAAATCTGAGACCTATGAGTATCATATCAGTCCTTGAAAACCAGACCTGTTTATTTAAGAAACATTAAAAAGTAAACAGATTCAAATATTTTAAGATACTCAGTTCCCAATTACACTTGATTTTCTTATTCAAGGGGAAAACCAATGATCTTTCAAAACCAAGTTCTTCAGGAAGCTGGTTAAGCTAAAATGACCCAGAGCAAAAGCTGAACACAAACCAAACTCTTCTATGAATGCTCCATACAAAAATTGCAATAAAGGAATTTAACCACATGACTGAAACACCACCAGGCTACTGAGGTGCCTGGAAGAGATAAACAGGACCCAACCTTTTAAGGGTCTGGCTTCAAAGTGACAAGAAATATGAAAATCCTCCAGCGCTCTCATTCTGATTTCTCTTCCTACCCCTTCAAACTCAATATATTTCAGCATGACAGTTCAGAAATTTAGAGCAGCAGGACATGCTGAAGGCAAGAAAAGTGGTCAGCCACTGCCTGTATGAACACTTAGATTTTTATAAGTTAGAGTGGAACCATTATCTAAAGGGAGAACAGCCAAACCTAAGCTTTAATCTAGACAGAAAGAACTGAGGGGCACATAAGCCACTCCTCAACCAAAAGCAAAGCAGAGACTTACTGCAATGACACTGTGAAAGCAACCATATCAAACCCACGAATCCGATCAAGCAACTTCTCTTCAATGTATTTCTCTACTAAAGAGATCTGAAAAAAACCCAGACAAACCACCCCAGTAAGATCACAACAGATTTCAGAAGCAGATTTCAAACAGCATCCTTACACTGACACCTTCTTGACACTCTGCATGATCCTCCACTGGGCACAACTGCAGATTCCTCAGTGGGTGTTGCTGGCTCTGCTCTCACACCAGCCCTGAGGCACAGAGCTGCACATTTTTTGCTGGGGATCTTGGGGAGAACAAACACTGACTATTTGTATCTAGTAATAAATATTTTTACAACTCATTTAATGATACTGAATAGTAGACTGGTCTAGTTTCTTGATTATGCTTTGCTTGAAGAATGTGACTGAATTATCCAATACAAGAAATAATATAACTGGAAAAGAAAAAAACTTTGCACACATGCTAAACACATTATTTACTACAGCAATTGGCTAGATTTCTGTTCAAGAGAACTACAAAACTTCCAAAATATCTCTAGAAAATTCTGTGTGAAACAATGAGAAAGGAACCTAAAGCTTCAGAAAAAACTTTTCTTGCTCACAGATCATGGCTGTGCTTTTGAAGGAGACGAGCACATGTTGGGATCTGCTCCATGTAAGGCCAGTATTTTATAAAGGGAGAACTATTTAAAAAAACAAAACAAAACAAAAAGCAATACATATGAAAAACAGGAAAAGGTATCTTACATATTCATTAAAAATGTCCGTATAGATGAGCTTGTTTTCTTCTGAGTCATCAAACTCCTGGTAGTGCTTCTCCAAAAAATTCCTCTGTATTAACTGGAAATCATCATCTGGGCCATAACAGAAATGCAGCACAGTTAAGAGTTCAGTCATTCTTTCTGTAACACAAACCCCACATTCAGTGGTCCTCTGCTTCCCTGCTGTAACCACAGAGCCCTGCACGTGCAGAGTTCATCACATCAGCACCACAGCTGCTGCCAAACCACCACTTCTGACCCATCTGTGAGAGGACAGAGGCTGCTGGTGAAATATTACCAAAACAGTCCTCCTGCTCTACATTTATTAATAGCTATTTATTCTGAACCTCTTTTTGTTCTGGCTATAAAGTCAGCAAAACATCTGTATTTTTTATTAAGTGACTACCTCTTCCCTACAAGAATTCAAACTAAGTTTTTTTCTTTGAATTTAAAAATATTAGTGAAACTCCCAGATTAAATTTTCAATTGCCAAAGAACTTTTTTTCCAGCTGTAGAAGAAAAGAAGAGTAAAAATAAACATGGTAGGTCACCATGGAATTCCACAGAACAGGTCTAAATAAAAAGTTTACTTATAAACACTGGTAAAGGACACCAGTCACAGCTTTCCAAACTCTGACACGCTCCAAATTAGTTTAGTTGGCACTTCTCCAGATTCAGCTGCATCACCAGGCAACTGAGGCTCCAGAATTTGCATCTCCCTGGGAAGGATGTGACCAAGAAAATGATGTGCTGCTCCAACAAAGCAGCTGATGGCTGATCAGCATGAATTCTGCCTTGGCATCTTGTAAACTACCTCCTTGCACACACTGACTTCTCGGTTAAAACCACATCCCTGAGAATTGAGCACGTTCTACTGCCAGGTGGCCAGGCTGGATGGGATTGAGAGCAGCCTGGTCTAGTGGAAGGTGTCCCTGCTCATGGCAGGGGCGTTGAGTGATCTTTAAGGTCCATCCCAACCCAAACCATTCTGTGATTCTGTGACCATCTTTGTGCTTTAGGGCTGGATACAAAGAAATAAGGTTCTCCATTCTTTCAGCTTTCAGTGCTGGAACAGAACCAACTCTCAGTCTGCAGCTCAGGCACTTAATGTCAGAGTGTAAAAGGCTCCCTGCAGCAGCAGCAGCAGCAGCTGGGCACTACAGAAAACTGCCCAGACACACCATGGTGGCTTCTAAGAACATCCTGACAGACATGACAGGAGAAGTTTAGGCAGAGCTGGGGAAGGGAAGGCTGCCTCTCACAGTCTCTTCCATAGAAATCCCAGAAAACTTTGATTTCTCTGTGAGATGCACAAGCATCTGTACTGTTTCTCTAAGAAACAGTGTACTGCAGTGATGTGAAGAATAATTTTCAAGAGTCATAAGCACACAGAAGAATTTTATGTATATTTTTACTGCACTACCAGGTCAGGGGTTCATGGTAAGGAAGGAAGGAAAGCTTCCACGAAGCAGGCAGGAACTCTGTATGTTGGCTAATTAACAGAAGAGCAGCTGGCAACAGGTTTAGCAGCCCTGTTGCTGTCTGTACCTACTTGCAGACCTTACCCATTATGATATCCTCCAGGTAGCCAACAACTGCATCAAACTCATCAGAAGTGGTGGAGCTGAAAGCAAAGGAAGACAGGACTGCATAAATATATATTTTGACCACAGCAGAAATTAAAGTAAAAGTAAAAAGTGTTAACAAAAGCCTAAGTACAAATAAACCCAGTAATTACAAGTTAATTGAAAAACTCCTAGTTTCAACTGATAAAGTAATCCATGGCACAGATGAGAAGACTGATCCATGGAGATTCTCATCAGGCCTCTACTCTATTTCCTCCCAGTAAGGTGCCTAATTGCAGGAAAGAATAAATGTTGCTTTACTTGCATTACTGTCAAGGTAATTCTAGTTCTGCTGCAAAAGAATGTAAAGAGTGTAATTAGAACAGCAAATTAAGCCTTTTCCAACCCACAAATCCCAGCTGCTACCAGTTTCCCTTCTCTTTCCTGCACGTGGTGATCACAGAACTGTAGACACTCTAGAGAATATTTTGAAGTATTTGGTCTTGTGGAACAACTTAAACTGAATGCATACACAAGTATTATAAAACTAAAGAAACAAATATTTTTCTTATGCAAGAAACATCCATATGTGATCCAAATAAATGGGATAATCTCCTAAGGTTATTCTATCATGAGCAAATATTATGGATCCATTATGGATCTGAATTCATCCAGGGAAGAAATCTTTGGTGCCAACATCAGGAGTCTGGATCTTTTATTGTGCAACTTGTCCAGATACAGTAATTAATCCACAGGATGTCTTTGGCATCCACAGCTCATCTTTGGTGGGAGATGAACTCTTCCTATTTTCTCCAAGGGATGAAAGACAAACTTCTTGCACATGAGGGAAAGAAGCCTCAAAGAAACAGGGACATCTGTCTTTAAGAAAAAAATTTGCTTTGATCAGTGAAAACACCATTTAACGTCAACTGAATGTCTCTTTCTCATCAGTAAACAGAGTAGGATAGCCCTTCAGACTAAGTTTTGAAAAGCTCATTAAAGTTACTCTGCTATTAGAGAATACTCCAGTGAAATTAATCCAACAGTAGTTTAGCCGACAGTTGAACTATAATCAGGTTCGGTCTGATCAGGAAAAATTAAGAGATCCTTGATTTAAAAAGGCGTGCGCTCAGCGAGCGATACCCTAGCAACAGCATTCCTGCTCCCGGGAGCCGAGCGGAGCCAAGGCCCGGGACAGCCCGCGAGAGGGCGGCACAGGGCCGGCAGCGGGGCTGGCACCTCCGGGCAGCTCACCCGGGCTCAGCGCTTCCCTTGGCATGCACCGACTTTCCTAGGGATAATTCCCACTCTTTTCCCCCCTCCAAACACTGCTAGCTTTACAGCTTATCCTAACAGCAACAGAAAAAGTGTTAATTTAAAGCCTGGTTTAAGTCTGTGCAAGTAACGGAATTTTAACTGTTCCAAAAGAACGCAGCTCCATCTCTTTATACGACACATGTGCATCCACATGCCTACAGAGACGTGAGCTCACCAACCCTGTGGTTTAATTCCCTGCCATCTCATAATACCCAGTTTGGGCCAGCACACTGTGCTGCTGAGGCAGCCCTGGCACGGGCCATTGTTCAGAGTCTGAGGCTGAAAGGGTTAAATCCATGCACGGCAGAGGCACAGTCACACATCCCCTTCTGCCACAACTCTTGGGAGAAGAGCTTGGCAGACACTTGTGGGGTGAAGCAGCATCTTAGCATCTGCCAGTGTGAAATTTGGTTGAGGTCACCTGTGAACAGGCCCAGGTTTAGAAGGAGAACACTCAAATAGAGGAAGAGTCTTCTCTCAGGATCAGTGATGTGAGACAACAAACACTCTTGAAAAGGAGAAATTCTGAATTTTAAATGAACACCAGAAAAAGCAATTTCCAGCCTTACAAGGCTTGCTCTGACCCCTCAGCAGAGCTACCGAGTGCTACACTGCCCACAGTGATATTTAGTTTAACTTCACCTAAACTCTGCACTGATGCTGTTCCCTCTTGCAGATTTGCATTCTGCACCTTTGTTCTCCCAAGAGGCAGAATCTGTTAAACAGCGTGGTGAAAATTCATTTGTGTAATTATATTCCTATCAAGATATTTTAATTAGCAATTAGCTTACTGAAAATCTGACACATGAGAATGTAGCATACTCACGTGGCTACACCCAAACTTTCTCCATCAGAAGCATCCATTGTTCCTGCCTAGCCAGAGTGGAAGAGACAATCTGTACGTTTCAGCTGTTAGTGGTTATTTCTTCTTTTTGACCAAAGTGCTAAGGAATAACATGACTTAGTGTTAATACAAATTCAGTTGCTAAACTGCCATACATTTCCCAAAGAGCAAATCAGGAGATAAATTTTAATTCTTAAACACAGGAATTCCAACATCATGTTCTCCCAAAATTATTACTACCTGCTTTTCTGTAATAACCCAAATAATTCAGAAACCTTCTCTGCCTATTCAGGGAACAGGCTCAAAATGCAACCAGTCCCTATAAAGGGGTTTTGGGTTACCTGTACATCTTTTCTCCTGAAACATCTATGACTGACTAGTATAGAAATAAAGCCAGATACGATAAAGGTGCCACCCTGCCCCAGTGTGTCCCAGATCAGGCTGGCAGGCCAGGCTTTGGACAGCGATCCCAGGGGCTGTGTCCTGGCCAGACGCCCGGCCCGTGGCTGTGAGCAGGTGCCGGGGACAGGACACACGACACCGCGGGGACAGGGCACAAGGCACCCCGGGGAGAGGACACACAGCACACCGGGGACAGAGCACACGGTACCCCGGGGACAGCGAACACGGCACTCCGGGGGCTGGCGATGGGAACCCACTGCTCCCGCTGGGCTTCACCCACCGCCGGCCCTCGGAGCAGTGCCGAGGCATCACCGCGAGCACGGCAGGAGCTGAGCGCGTCCCTCGCCTCCCCATCCTCAGTCCCGGCGAGCCGGGGCAAAGCCCTCCAGCGCTGTCCGTCCCCAGGCACCCAGCCCGCCTCACTCCCTCTCTCTCCTCAAAGGGATCCAAAGGAGCGGGCCATCACCCTCCCTCTCTCCACAAAGCGCCCCGGCAGCGGCATCCCCCCGTGCCCCGGGACGGCGGCTCCGCGTCCCGCTCCCGTGACCCGGCCCCGCGCCCCCGCCCGCACCCACCGCCCTCAGGCCGGCGCGCAGCCCCCTCCCCTCGGGCCGTCTCCTGGGGAACGCGCTCTTCCGNCCTGAGGGAGGGGCAGGGAGACGGCGTTAGTACCTGTTAATGGCGCTGGTGAAGCGGGTGTCGCATCAGAGAGCAGAGCTCCGAGGACTGGGGACAGCCCCCAGCTGCTGCAGCCCAGCGACCAGCGCGATGACTTGGGCCCCCCCAGCACGAATGTCCCACGCGAGCGCATACCCGCACCTCTGCCTCAGCCGAGAAGGAATTAAAGAACAAGCAGCAGCCTTCAGGATGTTTTTATTGTTGAATGGACAACTTTGCTACAATTCATTTTCCCCTGTGAGGGCCTGTGGAGTCACCAGCTCCCATCCCTGTCCCCAAAGCCGGGGGTTGCAAGGAACGAGGGTGACACCACGCTGGTCATGGAGTGTCCGGCTTGACAGAAATGCCCCCGGCCGGTATGGCGGCAGAAAGCCAGTCAAAGTGTACAGTCTCTTCCTTTGTGAAATGAACAGGACAGTTCTCTGCAACATAGCTCCCTCCTCTGCCACCACTGGCTTCCTCTGCCCAGCACCAGCTGCATGGAAGACGGTCTGGGGCAAAATTTTCCAAAGCATTCACATTTCCAGAAAGAACACAGGCACTTAGTCCCATGTCCACAAAGGCAGTGAGGCTCTAAGGTCACCTGCATTCCAAGAGGACAGCAGATGCCTAGAATCCATTGTGGACTTGGGCCTGAAGACCTTAATCTCATACAGCAGTTGATACGAATTAGGAGTCCTAGGCACTTCTGAAAATTTTACCTCAGTAAATCCTGGCCAGGGAAACCAAAGCCCTGAAATTACTAGACTCTATTAAGGCAGAGTTCAAAATGGTTCTGTCCCACCTCTTCCCTAAAGTATGATTTGTAACTTTGTACCTTAGGGATAAAACCTCATCACGTTTGGAAGCTCTTAAAACTTCATTTCAAGTGATTCTGAATTTCTAACACCCTTGTGGCGGTGATGGCAGTCACGTTTGCTCACTGAACACGGAGCTGGAAGGGACTCAGCCCTGACTGAAAACATGGATACAGCAAAACATTGTAAAGTACAGTCAGTGAGGAAATGAGATCCCTGTGGCACAGATTTGCCAGTCTGACTTTAATCAAACCAGGCATCCAAGGTGGAAGAGAATCCACATTTTAGCAAAAACACTAACCAGCACTCTGCTGCTGGATTCAGTCTACATTTGGACAAAAGTCAATATGAAAATGATGGACAGAACTTTCCTAATTCACACATCTCTGGATGAAGTTGAGCACCCTTGAGTTAGCAAAGGCAGAAGGTGAAAGGATTTGCTAGAGAGCTAGAGAGGTTCTGGGACCTGTGTGCAGAGCTCTCAGCTCCTACTGAGGTCTGTAGGAAGCCAGAGTGCTCAGCAGGAAGAAGCAGTCTCAGCTCTGCTTTGTTAGTACTTCATAGTACAATAAAGATAACAAACGATTTTAAAAATAAGCTACATCACACCATGAGAATTCACTACAACAGCCTCTGCTGCTGAATCACTGCCAAGAAGTGGGATGGTTTTGGTGTAAGTTCTGTGTGAATTAGTAAAGTTCTACTATACAGACAGATATTTTAAAAAAATCAACCGGTGCAAGACTTGGAAGAGACCGAGTCATATCCTCAGTTGGTGCAAAATAAGCAGAACCCCACCGATTTTTGTGCTACTTCACTGACACCAGCTGTGAACCCTGATTCCTTGTAGAAACCTAGTAAAAGTCAAGAGCTGCCTACTGAAGTGCATCCTTAACATACAAACATCACAAATGTGTGATTAAAGTGGAGCAGAGATTCCCACTGTATGATCCCTACCAAAAATAGGAAGTGTGGCCCAAACCTGCTCAGAGCAGGACTGACATGTGGCAAGCAAGGTGCATTTTTAAAGACTTAAGAATAAGACTGAAATTGCTATCCAAATAACCTTGTTTTAAATAAACTGGTCCAGAATTCTCCTCTAATATTTTAAGATATATTCACTTTGGAAAAATTGAGCTAACTTTCAAAAACAACACTGATTAAAAAAGATGTTTGATGATACCTTAAAAAATACCCAGAATATCAAATTAATTCCAGTCCAGCATTATAATTAGTTAAGAATACCTCCTGAAAATTATAACCTCACAAAAAAATGTGGGTACTGAAGTTAAAAGCATCAGAAACATTATGTACTTGAAAATACCACTGATCTTTTTAACATTTAAAAACAAATCAGAACATTCTTTGGAATCACCAAGTTATTAAAACTTGTGAGTTTCTCTACAGTCTCCACACTGTCTTTTCAAATCAGTCTGTGTACAGATTCAGTCTTTGAGCAGTTTAATATCGGAAAATACAGAGTCTCTGACCAGCAGGAGGCTACATTAAACAGGAAAACATTGGCATTCTCTTTTTAGTACTGACTTCTGCCAAAAATAGAGACTTTCGAGCACAAGACAGCACGGCCCTGTTTTAGGAAATACTTATTTTCTCTTCTTTTCTAAAATGCATTGTATGTGTACTTCCAGTGCAAATTTTTTCAGCACTTGCGACAGGCGAGAAGGAAAAGGGGAAGAAGAGACAACTCCCTCTGCTCTTGCTCAGAGGAACCAATAGCCATAGCTCCTGACTGCTGAAACCAGCTCCCATCACTGGCAGCTGGAAAGAGCTTATTAAAGATTTCAGTTTTAAGATAAACAGATTACAGGTTAGCATGAAATCTGGCCGTGGCTATGGTTCTATGTGCATAAAGATTGGTTAGAGATGCTTTCCCCTTTCAGTATTGGTTGGAGTTCATTAAAAACAAGTCTGTGGTATTTCTCCACGTGTGTCATGAAATGTGAGAGATCTGTCTGACTCGGGTTTGTATTTCCTGTCGACACAAAGGGCAGGTCTCCAGTTGCAAGGCACACTCCATGCACAGGTCACTGAAGGAGAAGGAAAACCAGTTAAAGCCTGCTTTTACAATACGTAAAACTAATCAACAAACAACAACAAAGTAATACAAGCACTAAGCAGTTTAGTCAGCCTGTCAGAGGCACAGTCGAGTCCCTCAGTGTGGAGATTAGGCATTGCAAGTCAGGTGTTGTGGATCCATTTACGGCTTTGAGAGGAGCTCCTGCTGCTCAGCATGTCCCAGACCTGCAGCTGCTCCTGCAGCTGGTTGGGATCCTACTTCCCTGTGCTCATTAATCCTAGCACTCACTCTGGTCTGGAGAGCAGCAGCCCCCAGTGCCCTGCAGCAACTTCTCCACTTCTTGTTGGCACACACCAGGCACATCTCTTTAAGTTTCCAGCATCTAGACACATGGCAAAACTCCTTCCATGAGTGCTCTAAAATTCTAAGGAACTGGACTTAACTGGATTCATTTCCTAGTAGGCTGCTTAAAGGCAGGAAAGTGCTATTATGGTACAACTTTCACTGTGGTCTAATTTTTAGCTTTTAGAGGAATTTGTGACTTGAGACAATCTGTTTGTTGAACATTTAATGAGTATGCGAGTATATTATGAATTTTCTGCTCTCCTCATGTGATCTGGTTTTCACAACACCTGTATCAAGTACTAATCAGTAAAGCCTTTGACATGAGGGAAATAAGACTCAGCAGCCCAGGGCAGCACCACACACAGTTACGGGTTCAATCTGCTCAGATCTAGGATGAGGGGAATAGTGGGAACACTGTGTTTAACCTCTACACATCACATCCTCAAAAGGAAGGAAGGTTATTTCCTTAGTCCTGGGGAGTCAATCAAGATGAGCAGGGACTGCATATAGCCTCATCTAAGCTGAACATCACACACGCATTTTCCTATTTCTTTGGATTTTTTTTTTTTTTTAAGGTATTACCTGTGTCCACATGGCCTGAGTTCTGTGTCTGCTACCTCATCACAGCAAAGCGTGCAGCAGTTTTCTCTGATACTCACTTGCTTCAGCAAAGCCAGGCGCCTGTGTCTGAAGGAAGAGAGAGAGACAGACCCCCCCCAAACATGAGATTGACTCAAAGCAATAGATGCAAAACTATTCTGAGAATCGCATCAAGGCAAACATAACACTTGCAGCAGTGCTACACCACACTGCTGATAAACATCGATCACAACTGCCCACAAAAAAAGGCTTAACACACTCAGAGACCTGCAAAACAGTCTGATTCCCTATTCTGGTCTGTCACAAAGGGACAAAGAGGGGATTAAATAACAATTCTCCTAGTTCCCACAGCTGAACACTTAAAGAAACTGTTCTTTTGTACCTGGGTACTTCTAGGACTTCAGGAAAAAAAACCCAAACAAATAGACCGCACAAACCCAAGGATCAACAATATACACAACCCTATAATGCTCTAACACAGTTTAAAAGAATAAAAAATGCAAATTAAATCAACATCCCAGTAAGGCAACAGCCACCAGGGAGAGAAAATAGGTAATAATCCTTCATTTGATGAAATAAGACATTTCCCACCTGGAACACACACACAACACCCATCACAACTATTCAATGGCAGCGTGATGTGTCTTGCCCAACACCAGATGAACTAAATTCAGCACAACTTTGCATGAGTTTATGTTAAATCCTATGATGGATAATTAGGGTCCACTCATACAGGCCTTCACCCTATGTCCTATTACTTTTAAGATGAACAAAGCTATCTTTTAATTTAAGATTGGCTTATCATTTCCAAGCAGTTCAGGCTGTAGGGCAGAGATGATCTTGGTTTGCACAAAGAACAACAGGTCCAACGTTGAATGGAGCCTTTCAGTGCTACTGCACAATGAAGAGTCTAACACAGGAGGCCAAGTTTCACCAGTGAGGCATCAACAGGAAACCAGTTTCCCCCAGTTTGTCTCTCATCTTTTGGCACAATCACATAACAGCTCTCACAGCTATTGCCTGAACACTGCAAGAGCAATGCCAGAATGACATCAATCCCATCCAAGCATCAGGCAGAAGCTACAAACCTCTCATCCAGTGTGGGACCAAGACAGAAGAACACTTAATTTGAAAAGGGAGGGTGACAAATTTATACCTAACAGATCATCTTAAAGACTACATCAGACTTTCACTTAAAGCACCTGCAGTCACAAGCAGAAATAATTTACTGTGGCTATAGTAAGCACAAAATTATTTTGAAAGTTGCATTTGATTTCCTCTGCATAAATACAATATCCCAAGCCTCAAACTTTGCCAATGTGTGACTCCAACCCAGAAGACTTTTTTCTTTTCTTTTTAAACACCAAGATACTTAAGTACCTCAAACACACTTGATCAAAGCTAGATAATTCAAAACCAGTCTCTGAATTTTATTACAGCTGGGGTACCCCTTCCAACAACCTCACCCCTACTTTATTAGTTGCAATTTAAGATTATTTCAGTCACATACATCAGCACCAATCTGAGGGCCATCTTCAGACAAAGCTGGAAATCCAGACAACACCACATAAATTACACTGTACACTGTTACTGCATGTGTTCCAGTAAGTTA
>WAAG01087405.1:200182-352118 GCA_013390105.1 Tichodroma muraria | reverse complement strand
CATCCCTGGGAACAGATGCCTCCTTTCGAGCCCAGCAAGAGCCCGAGGCAGTGCCCATGACCACACTCTTCTAGGTAAGGAAGGAATTAAAATTCAAGACCGTTACTGCTTGTCCCTGCAGGGGTCATCAAAGCAGCGTGGAAATCCAGGTATCTGCCCAGGGAGCAGGCACAATAAAGTATTTCCTGCTCAGAGTTACTTTTTGTAGGAAAAAAAAAGCCCCTGAGATTAGTGTTTTCTATCCTCAGTTGCAATGGAGGAATCTTGACATGTTTTAAGGGCAAGAAAATTAATCTCTGGGCCTTGGAAACCTGCTAAAGGGATAAATTTCACAGCCAGCCTCACTTTACACCTTTGCTTTTCCAGGACTTTTTTGGCCTGGCTCCTTCACCACCACCTTCATCCCAAGAAGGAAGGAATTTTAAGTCAAATCCTCACAGGAAGTCCTTCAGGTCTGAGTTGTGTTGGTCCCACCAGCTTCGTGGTCTGGTCCCTGGAGCTCCCACAAGTGAGTGTGTGACATTCTCAACTATGGATGAAAAGCTGATGCTCTGTCCCTACAACTGCTCCATCGCACACGTGATGAACCCAAGAGGTAAGGGTGGCCAGTCCTCCTTTCTCCAGCAGCACTGGGCTAGAAGCTCTTCTACAAGGGAAAGTGGTCCTTTGTTGACCTGCTGATGGATCAATTTATTTATTTATCTATTTAATTATTTATTAATTTTTGAGGCTTTTTCATGCGATGGTGCTGCTTTAGGGGAATTCATGGCTCAAGGTGTCAATGGGGAGTGTTTGCTGAAGCAGGAGCTGCAGGTCAGGCTCCTGCTGAGGCTCCCAAGCTCCCTGCTTGGTTCTCCTGGCATTGAGGCTGTCCATAAACCCCATTCCCATCCCTTCTTGCCTCCAGGGCAATGTTGACATAGAGGGTATCCAGGACTTGGACATTGGCCAAGTCACTGTCATCTTTTCCAAGACCAGCTGAGCCCCTCTGTACAATATTGTCAGTGTTTATGGTTAATTAAACCATTAGCCGAACGGCTAATTAATTAACTATAAACCATTGTTTATGGTTGATTACCATATCCAGCTCCAGTAACTGACCTAACTGGGGTGTCAGTGCCCTGTGAGACAGTGTGGGCTAGCTGAGGAGTGGCGAGGTGAGCCTCAGGGGGAGCCTGGCCCCCATGGGCACAGCGAGCTCCAGCGGGTGCCTAAGCTGAGGTGGAGGTGCACAATGCTCCACTGCGATCCAGCCATGGACAGAGGGAGGTCGTGGCACTGCTGGGGGGGCTGCAGAGCCAGCTCTGGCCATTGTGTTTGAGCAAGGGCTGTGCAAACAGCACTACGTGCCGGGCCAAGGCTGCCACTGCCATTTCTTGCTGGCAGCAGGAGGTTGGAGGTTCAGAGGGACAGATTTGGGTCCAGAGTCTATGTGTGAGGAGGGCTGTGACTCATCAGAGTCCTGACAGGTGCTGGGGACTGAGAGGGGTGGCCTCAGGAGCAGAGCGAGTGCACCATGTCGGGCTCTGGGGCAGGCGGGGAAGAGCAGATTGAGGTGGATGCTGTAAGGAAGAGGAGCACAATCCGCTCGTTTCCTTCCAGCATGTTTGCCCACACCACACTCTGCCCCTGCACCAGGTCTGTGGCTGCCTTCATTCCTTCCCCCTGCCCCGTCTCCTCTGATGTCCCTTCTCCTCTGGCTCTTTGGCTTGAAGAGATCTCTCTTTCCATGTGGTCTGAGGGCATGTTTCACACAGGAACTGAACAGAGCTCTGCAGAAAACCAAGGAGCTGAAGAAGGTGGGCATGGAGTCCCTGATATGCTGTGGGTTAGTGAGGGGGATGGGGTGCACTGAGGCTGTGTGTGAAGGTACATCCCCCACTCTGCACCCCACAGTTGCATAAGTGGTCCAAATACCAGTTCTTTGCAGATATTCAAACATCCCCTTCTCCGAAAATGCTGTTGAGGCTGCGGCAGCAGCAGCAAGGCTGAGGTACGAGTGTTTGCTGAGCAAGCAGCTGTTGATTGCACAGATGGGACTCATTAGGTTCCAGGTGGGTTGAACTTTGTTCCAGGAATCACCTATTACAACTTCTGCTCCCCTCACCTCCGCTGCCTTGGCTTTTGGATTCTTTTCTCTTGCCATGGGCCAAGGGAATGATCTTCCTCTGGGCCGTTTATCATGGAATCACAGAATGGGTTTGGGTTGGAAGAGACCTTAAAGCCCATCCTGTTCCACGCCCTGCCATGGGCAGGAGCACCTTGCACTATCCCAGGTTGCTCCAAGCCCCATTCAACCTCACCCTGGACACTTCCAGGGATGGAGCAGCCACAGCTTCCCTGGGATAAGTTCTATTTCTATCTTTGCTGCCTCATGGTTCTTCCTCACAGTTATCTTCTGTATCTTCTGCAATACCCTGAGCCGGGGTAGCCGGCAGGACTGCTTATGGGGGCTTCTGTCCCGCCAGACATGGAATTGGGTAGAGTTGGTGCATTTTTTTGGTGCCTGTCCCTGTTGTAAGGAGTATGTTGTAAGGAGGGATGTTGTAAGGAGGCAAGAGCTGATATTTAGGAAAACATCTAATTCCCTGCAAAACCAGGCTGGGGCAGTGCAGGCAGCACACAATGTGGACCAAAGCAAGAGGTGTGTGCAGGCAGGGGGGGCATGTTCCTACTACTGGCACTGGTCATGAGACATTTTTCCCCTGTCAGATCCCTGCTGAAAATACCCAGCAAAGCTTGGCGGGGAAGCAAGGAGGAATGGAATAGAAACTGTTGCAAACAATCAGCTGGGACACCAGGTCCCAAGAGGAGCTGTCTCCTCTTCCCATTGGCTGATCCCATCTTCAAAAAGGCAATTTCTGAGTAAGGAGAATGCAGGTCCAGGCTGGGGAGAAGTGAGGAGATGAGGAACTGAGCCCCCGGAGAGAGAGACTGGAGCACTCCAGACTGTTTGGCATTGAAAGGGGAAAAAGGGGAAGCCATAGACATACAAGTGGTTTAAAGTGTCTTAGGATGAAGGACAGATCCGAGGGCAGGTCACAAGGAGTGGAGGAGCTCTGGGTGTCTGTGCAGCTGCAATGGTTTCCACCAGCCTCGGGGAGTCTGCGGACCACCTCTGCAGGGGTGGTCTGTGTGCTCCCATGCGTGGCAGCTCCAGGGAGGGCTGGGCATGCTGCCCCTCCGGAACCACCCCTGCACCCCAGGGAATGGACATCCCTGTCCAGAGACCTATGGACCACTGTCCTTCTGTTGGTGCAGGAGGTGTCGCTTTCCACGTCTTCCTCAGCCAGTCTGGGAGAATTATTTTCTTTTGAACAACCAACACCAGGATATTGGTGTTTTATAGGATATTTTATGCACTTTCTTCACCTTTCCATTGCTCCTTAACCTTAGCTAATCTTACAGTTCACAACCTTCTAGATGTCCCCTGCCTTCCCTTTCACCATCAAAATCTGAGTAGGAGGTGCATGAACACGAGAGTTTGACAACTGTTAACTGAATAAGGGATGAGTTAAAGAAAATAGAAAGAAAAGGGGACAGTTCCCCAAACTGAGAACCCAAACTGGGAATCCTGCAGTGTGTTAGAGCTCAAAGAACTGCCCCAGCTCCAGCTGTATGTCCTGTTCCTGGGGCAGGGCTCTGTCTTGTGCCTGAGAGCTGGAGTTCCCCTGTTTCCTCAGCCAAGAAGATTGCAGATGCAGGAAAATGACTTGAGCAGACCCAGCACCCCAGTGAAATCCTTCAGGAGATGATGATGTCCGAGGTTTGGGTTGGGATACTGTTCCCAGGTTTGTCCCCTCAATCCAAGACCCTGAGTGCTGCCAGGAGCTGGAACAGGAGCTGGCCACAGTCCCGAGCCCCAGGTGCCCCAGCTGGAGGCAATGTCCTTGCCACAGGACTCTGGCCACGGCACATCCTCTGTGTTCCCCCAGCGCCCTTTCTGCTTACACCTCTTTTATCTTTGGTTGGTCACCTGTGACCAGGAGAAACGGCACCACGGCTGCTGGACAATTGATCAGCCTCTACTTTGGCATTTGTGAGCACAGCAGACGTAACCCTGAACTGCTCCAGGTACCCATGTCTCTCCTTAAAACCAGGCCAGCTCGAGTTGCAGTTAATCCTTAAATTCAGCTTGGATTGCTTAAGGTGCTGAACCTCTGAGCCACCACCTGTGCCCTTTAACATGAGATACTCCATGCTACCTCTACTCTGATTACCCTCTGAAGGTGCCAACACCCTGGAATGAGAGAGGCAGCTCGGATTTATCTTTTAGGGGCTAAGCCAGAGCAACCCGCTCCCTTCTTCTGTCTTCTCTGGTTTAGTAAGTCCTCTGTCACAGCCAGAGCCTGCAAGAGTTGCTAATGGAAATATTATGCTAATGAGAAAAAAGCTGATGGCTCATTTGGTGTAAAGCTCTCCCCTGGGAAGCTGTTTGCTGCTGTGCTCTGGAAACCTGTGCTGGCATCCCTCGTGGCAGACAAGGAAGAAGACACAGGTTGGTGGCTCCAACTTTCCCGGAGCCTGCTGTCATTACACAAGTCTGATGACCTTGACTAGAGGCCCGGTCTTTTCTCGGGGATTTCCCACCTCCAAGAATGTGCAAAAGGAACAAAAATCTTGTTTGTAACAGGATCTCCACAAAGCTTTTCCTGGTGTTTGTTCATGTTATGTCTCCATGGCATGTTTATGAGGATGGTGTTGATGTCAGCACGGGGCTGTGGGACTCCTGTGAGAGCCAGGACTCAGTAGAAATGTTTGGTTCGATGGAAAAATCCTACTGCTGCATACAAGAAACCATTGCCCAGGATAAAGTGGGATGGAAATGGATTGATGTATGGGATCAAAGCCTTACAAAGGGTTGGGGTCTTGTTTCCCATTCCTTGGTCTAACCACGGGAGAGCTTTGTGTTCTTGCCTGGGTGCAGGGTACCACAAGGGCTGATTGCTCCCAAAGGAATGGGGACCCCAGTGTGATCCTTGTCCCCCACAGTCTCCATCCAAAGTGATCAGGATGGGCCCTGGATGACAGCTGGAGTCAGCCCAGAGTCCAGATCTCCTGGGATCTGTTGGTGACAAGGAAGGTCTGAGGCTAGGATCAGATCTGGGGACAGTAGCAGGGTTGGAGACATCCCCGGGGACCACCAGGTAGATCCAAGGTCTGGCTGAGGAGTCTCTCTGTGGGTTGGGGTCAGGACCAAGAGGGCCATGGCCAGGCAGGGGCAGAGCTGTGGTGGAGCTGGGGGCCAGTGCTTCTCCAGCATTGCTCAGGCAGGAAATGATCGGCTGAGCAAGAACAGGCTCCTGGAAGATTTTAGTGGAGGTCCCCAGTGAGGCTGGAAATGAGGGAGGATGGGGTTGCAGGAGCAGAAGACGCCTTTTGGTAAGGGATGCCTCTTGCACAGCTGACCAGTGTTTCTCCAAGGCTTGTTCCCACTCTCTGCCCCCAGCACATGGCCCTGGCACTCTCTGGCTGTAGTGTCTGTCCAGGTTCCACCTGGCAGAGGTGTGGCAGGACCTGCTGCCTGCAGTGGATGACAGGAGGAGGGTGCTGGTGGTCAGAGGTGTGCAGGTGGAAGGACAGAACCTCTGGTGAAGGGGGGAACAACAGATGTCAGATCAGGTCCTGCAAGGCTGTGGACACGGCCATGCTGAGACCCTCAGTCCCTGGCAGTGAGCAGACTCCCCAAAATGAGTTCATTTTCCTTTCCCCCTGCAATTAAAAGGGAATTGCAGTGGAATGAAGTAATTTCTTCCCATACCTTGCCTAGAACATAACTGATCTTTACTGATCAATCACCATTGTACAACAACAATGGTCATTGTTGCCCAGAGAGGTTCTGGGCTCCCCATCCCTGGAAGTATCCAAGGCCAGGCTGGACAGGGCTTGGTGCAGCCTGGGACAGTGGAAGCAATCCCTGTCAATGGCAGGAGGGCTGGATTAGATGAGCTTTGAGGTCCCTTCCAACCCCAGCCATTCTGGGATTTTATGACTGCACCTACTGAGTGCAGCCACATCCCTCCACCTTATGCAACTTACAACAAAGCATCTGAGGCAAGAATTTTTCTGGTTGCTTCCTTATTCTTGCAACAGTTTGCAGGAGCTGTTAGAGCCATATCACACTGTAGCTAGGCTTTGCCATCACATTCCCCAGTGCCACAGCACCCACGTGAGCAGAGGGTGGGGACAAGGACCCAGTGGATGATGCTGGGGACCCTGGGAGGGCACTGCTGCATCCTGATGTCCACTCCAGCCCAGAGCTCCCTCACTGAGACCAGCCCCAGCCAGACCTGTGTCCTGAAGCCCCCCCATCTCTGCCTATGTGCTCTGCTCCTTTATCCCTGCAGCTGGAAATGCAATGAGGATTAAAATGCCACAGGAGTCCAAAAGCCCTCAGGAGGGGGTTTGAAATCTGCTCAGCTGGGTCTTTTTCTCCCCCTTCTCTTCTCCTCCCAGAGCTCTTAACAGTCCCAAGACTTTTATTATTTTCCACATTGCAAAACAGTAATTACTGGAAAGGACGAGGTTGTTTGAGAGCCAGGGCCCAGCAGTGCCTCAAGGCTGTGCCAGCCCCGGGTGGCTGGGAGTGAGGACAGGAGGAGCCATTCCCCTCGGATTTTATCTTGATGAGAACATCTTGACCAACGAGCAGGAAACAAATCCCTCTGTCACTTAGGAATGAGAGAAGGCACCAGAAGGTCAAGCCTGCCCGTGGGCACCTCAGCAATTCCTGGGCAGGGCAGGTGTTTCACTGGTGGTGTGGTGGTCACCAGTGCTGGGCTGGCAAGGAGGAGATGCCCTCCCAGGTCCTGGGGCCAGTATTTGCTCACTGGTGTCATACTCAACTCTTGACCTCTAAAGGGTGAGATGTTTGCATGGCTCGTGACAGATCTCTCTTTGAAAATCTCAAGAGCAGAAGGGAAATTAATTTAACTAGAGTTCAAAGGGTCTCAAATAAAGGCTAAGCCTTGCTGTTATTCTAAAGTGTTATTTCCATTAATTCCCTTTTAATGCTGCTTTAAAATTACAGACTGGAAGGGAATGTTGGCCAACAGATTTTTTGGTGGTTTCAAAACAACCACTATTAATCAGCAGGGAATTATATTGGCTGTAAGAGTGTTTAAATGGGAAGGTGGCTTCAACCAGGACACGTAGCAGTGTGTAGTGGTGGTGACAGATTAAAAATTAGCTATTGTGAAGCTTCCCGCATGGACAGGGGCTTGGAATTAATGATTACCATAAATTAACTAACTGGAAAGGGGTTGAACAGCAAGTGGTAGAGTTCAGCTTGACCCACTGGTGAGCTGACCCTTTTCCCGTTCATTTAATGCCCAAATCTCATTTCTGGCCAGAGCAGCCCTCCAGCAGCTCCAATGCTTGGGTGCAGCAGTGGGTGGCCATGCCAGCCCAGCTGGGCTGCCTGGGGTTTGTGGAGGACAAAAAGAGGTTCAGTCCCTGCTCCCTGGGTCAGATCTGGCAGAGAGCTGCTCCAGCAGATGGACAGTGCTGCAGCCCCAGCTCTGGTACTGCTGCCACTGCTCTGGGAAGCTGATTCCCAAATTCTTGGTGTCTCCCCTTGCTTTCTCCTTTGTGTCCTTTTGACTGCCAGCCTCTGTGGCCTGTTCCATCTGTAGCTCCATGCCCACAGCAAAGTCAATTGCAAAGTGACCCTTGGCCCAGCAAAATTTCCAGCATCACTCTGCAAAAGGCTCAGAGCTGCTCCCCTGGCTGCATCTGCCAGGACCTGCTTCGGTGATGTCCCCCTTACGGTGGTGGAGTAGCAGTGGCTCACCCCCAGGTTCACCTCGTGCTCCCCTACTCTTCCTCCCCTCTCACTACAAGGTCTTCTTGACCATCTCTGCCACAGTCGTGCCTCTGTCCCCATCCCAGTGTCCTGGGCTCTGCCACTGCAGGAGAACATCCCTGGATGTGTGCATGGTATTGCACGAGAGCCACAGCTCCCTCCTCCTGGAAATAAGCCGCTTTTTCTCCTGTTCTCAGCCAGCCACATCTCTGGGATGGTCCAGCATCTCGCCGTGGGGACATGTCCCCGTGGAAACTGTCTGGCATGTCCCAGGGAGCTGGACACAGCCACTTTGTGGACAGAAGAGTTGTGCAACTGCCTGGTGCATGCCCTGGTGTGGGACCTGGGGTCCTGCAGGAGAGGAGCAGAGGGTGATGTGGCCACACAGGGCAGCTGGCACTCCTGCCATTTCTTTCCCAGATAGCAGTATTTACCCATTTGTTCCCACAGATCTTTGGAAAATATACAGGAGGCAGGGCTGAGTGTTATCAGGCTCCAGCCACTCTCTTTGCAAGAGTGTCTTCAGCAGGAATTCACCACCTTCCCTTCCAAAAGCCTTTCAGGAATATCACAGCTCCTGGTGTTGCACAGAGTTGCTGGTAATCCTGTTAACCTTTGGGTTAATTAAGCAAACAGAGATCCTTCATTAGGAGGAATGGCACTAATTGCATGTCTGAGAGGGTGACTTTTGCATGGATGGCTGGCTGGTGGAGCAGAAGCCGCTGCTGACTTCAGCAAGGGGGCTGGGGAGTTAATGGGGGCCTGCTTGGGAAAGGAGGTCAAGAAAACCTATTTCCTCAGCCCTGCTGGGCCAGCTGGTGTTTGCTGGAGCGGGGGATGTGCACGGGGAGGATGTGGGGCAGTGGCACCGTCCCGCAGAGCTCCCATGCAAGGCACAGAGGGTCGAGCTGCTGGCACCTGGCTGTTGAGCTACCATTAGTTTCCAACCTAAAAATGCAAATCTGTAATGGTATGACCTGGTAAGCAGCTCTGGATAAGAGGTCTCAGTCTGCAGCTGGGCTTAGCACTTCAAGCTGGGAGGAGCGGCTTAAAATCGACAGAGAGCTCTTTGTTTGCCGTGTGCGGTTTAGAAATTAGGCAATACTTAGAAGCAGTACTTAGAAGCAAATATTGGTTCAAACAACATCAGCTCCAACTCTCCAGTGGCCAGTTTGGCTCATCCCAGGTAGAAAACAGCATTTTGCAACACAGTCAAAACCTGACACTGAATATTGCTCCTAACCAGCGGGGAAACAGGTTTGTGGCATTTCCTGAAAAATAAACTAAGCACAGTGACTCTGCAGTTGGAGCATGGCCCCAAAATTGACACATAGGTCCAAACATGGCCTGCAAGCCCGTTTCTGGAAAGCCAGCCACAGCTCTCCAGGTATCTGTCAGGCCTTGGGAGCCACGGGGAATGCCAAGCTGGTCCCAGTCCATTGTCAGCCAAGGCCATGCTCTCAGAGCTGGCAATCCCACAGTGGCTTACAGCTGCTGCAAGCCCCATGCTGACCTGGGCTCCAGGGCATGAGCGGCTCCCTCTTCCAGGAGAAGCTTGGCATCAGGTAAGAAGGCTGGGATTTCCCCCAGGTTCTTACACAGGTAAGGTAAACCAGTCCTGCAGAAGCCCCCTGACTTCTCCCTGCCCCTCCTGGGTACCTGAACATTGAATTCCAGAATGGTTTGGGTTTGAAATGACTGTTAAAGACTGTCCTGTTCCACCCTCTGCCATGGGCAGGGACACCTTTCACTACACCAGGTTGCTCCAAGCCCCTTCCAACTTGGCCTTGAACACTTCAGGGATGGGGCAGCCACAGCTTCTCTGGACACCCTGTGCCAGGGCCCCACCACCCTCACAGGGAAGAATTCCTTCTCAATATCCCATCTAACCCTGCCCTCTGGCAGTTGGAAGACGTTCCCCCTTGCTTTGTCACTTCATGCCCTTGTCCAAAGTCCCTCTCCAGTTTTCTTAGAGTCCCTTTAGATACTGGAAGGGGCTCTAAGGTCTCCCCAGAGCCTTCTCTAGTCCTGCTGTTCACGCTGCTTTGGATGTGGCCCAGCAGACACTTGGCTGCAATTGCACAGTGCCAGCTCATGTCCAGTTTATCACCCATCAGTTCCCCAAATCTTCCTCCACAGGGATGCTCCCCATCCATTCACAACCCAGGGTCACCATCTCCCATTTCTTGAGATAGGCACCTTTGCCACTTTAGTGCCAGTCTCATCTTCTGTCCCACCCTGGCTATTGACAGAAGATGATCCGGGAAAATGTGTTCCCATCAGGCTGCTCTTCCTGCCTTCACCTGCCTTCACATGCGGGCCCAGGACAGGACAAGAACTTGAACCCAGCTTTAGAGCTGACATCCTTGTTGTGAGGACGCTCCAGCCTTCTCCAAGCCACAAACTGGAAATTCCTATTTCTAGAGGGAAACAAGTTAACTCCGTAGAAGCCGAGACTCCTGGTGGGTGTATTTTTTGCCCTCTTCCTTCAGCCCACCCCACCTTGAGGTTCAGTAGATTCACCTTTTGTTTTTTCTTCTATTTTCAGGGCATTTTCTCCTTAGTCACTCAGGGTGAGCTGGGTTTCCATCACAACTGCCAGCCTGCTGACCCCTGGGAACACCAACATTAGCTCCAAAGGCTTCCACAGCTGCCTAGGAGCACCTCTATGGAAGAAATTGCTCCAAAGAATTGGGTGAGATACCTGGGATGTTGTGGTGCCTTGATGGCAGCTTTACCTATTTGCCTCTTTTTTGGGTGGCCCACACACAACCAGAGCTCAGCTACAACCCCGTTCAGCTGCACTGGCTCTGGGATGAGCTGTGCCGTGGGCAGCAGCCAGCTCTGTGGTAAAGCCAAGCCTTCTCCCATGCCAGCTCTAACTTTATCCCAGCTGCAAAGAAAGTCCTTTTCTTAGGACACAACCAAAACTCCAGCACAGCCTCATCTCAACCACAAACCGCAGGGCACACACACGGCCTTGCAGTAATGAGGGAGATGTGGAAATAAACAGTATTATTTTACCTTCTCTTTCACTTGGCATTGTTCTTTCCCCAGGGTTCAGCTGTGTTTATGCATCACCAATGATCCGTGGTTGGGCAGAGGGTGTGTTAATTTGTATTTCCTCATCATCCATGTAATTTTTAGCAGCAGCATCCTCTTTTGGAAAACACAACGGCCGGGACGTGCAGTGTTGCAATGCAACGAACTTGGGATGTGTGACAATAATTCAGGTCTTTCCATGAAGATGTTCACTACAGAAGGGTTGATGTTTCTGGATGAACGGAGCAAAGTCTGAGGGGCACTGACTTAGCTCTGTCCTTTCTGGTAAAGCTGCTCCTGCTCACATCAGCCAGAACATGGAGATCTTGAATTGAAAGGCAACAAGAATTTCCAGCGTTACCAAAACTTGGCCTTTGCTGTTCAATCTCAGCTTATTTAGCCAGACATGGGCATTTGGGAGTGGGACCAACCATGCACACAGGCAGCAAGGTATGGGTCTGACCAGAACCTGTAGAGACAGGTGTGTGTACTTAGTGAGAGGCAGGACTCACCGTGTGACTAAATATGCATTTTCTAACACAAAATTTGGCAAAGCAGGTGTCTGATGGATGTTCAGGGAAGAAAATTGACTGTATCATGCAGTTCATCCCTCCTGGACTCCAAAAAGAATGGCATTTTGCAGCTGGAGGCCACCTAGGACACTTTTCCTTCCAAGGCTTCCTTTGGTGGGCTGTACTCCTGAGAAGGAAGCACCTTGGAGACCTGTTGGGACCTCTGGAGATCAAGGCCTGAGCCCTCAGCCCAGGTGACCTAGAGGACACAGCCCTGGCCTGCTGTGCTTCTGCCATGGGGTTCCTCCAAGGAAAGCTATGTTGGAAGAGTTTCTTCTCCACAGGCTTGGCCACAGGAGTCAAAGCTGTCAAAGAAGCATCCACAAGAAGGATGCACACCAGGAGGAGAGTGGAATCCATCATGGAGGAAGGCAGGATTTGCTAGCACCAAAAAGAGGTGTAGAAGCTCCTCTGTGTGTGGGCTGGTGATGTTCCAGACGACTTGTGGCTGAACATCTGGAAATGCAGGAGGTTGCTGGAGTACAAGAGGTATTGCAATCCAAGCCTCTTCCTTCACCCCTGGATTTGCCCTGATGCCATCTGGGAGAGCAAGAAAGAGGAATGTGAAGTGAACACCACCCATGCCATCAGCACATCACAGGTAGAGAAGACATTGAGATGCAAGCATAATGTGAGAAGGGAGAGAGGAGCGGTGAGTTTTCCATGGAAAAAGGTCTGGGAACCATGTGCAAGAAGGCAAAGATAGTTTGGGCTCTTCCAGCAACTGCTTTTCTGTTATTTGAGAGGATCCTATATGTTTTCCATGCTCTCTTCTGCACCTGTCATGTGGTAAAAGTATCTTTATCTGGGTAGTGCTGTAACTACTTGTAGAGTCAGTATGTCCAAGCATTTCCACCAATATTTATGTGCTCAGGGGTCTTTGTTGTTTTAGCCACAACTAGAGTTTCTCAATATGTCTGTTGGAAGAGGCATTTTGGAATAAATCAGTAAAAGACTCTGGAAGAACCATGTGGGACAGATTCCAGCAAGCCCTTGTGCCTCTTCCTCCCATGGATGGGAATGTTGCTAAGGCTGCATGAGTGAGGCAGGGATCAGTGAGACCTGCAGGAAGCTGGGGATGGATTTCCCAGTGGCATCTACCTGTCTTGGTGGAAAAAACCTTGGAAGGCCACAGCTTGCTGGAGTAAATATGGATGGAAGATTTTTTAAAAGGAGAGGCTTGAGCTGGGAGAAAGTCAGTCCCCTTCCAGCTGCAGTGTGTTTGGAGACACGCTGGACACAAGAAATTCTGCTCTTCTGGGAAAGCAGGGGATGAAGGAAGATGAAGAGAAATAGGAACCAGCCCTGCTGAAGGAAGTGCTACAGATGATGCTGAAATAACCTGAGTGGCCAGGAGTGCCTCTCAGTCACAGGCAGGGCAGGCTCCTGGTGCCACGGTGGAGGTGGTCATTGCCTGAGGGCCTCCACCCTCCTTGGGTCACTCTGTAGAGCCAAATCCTTGCCCTGGCACTGGGCTCCCACCTGTACTGAAGTCACTCTGGGCTCCACCACCACCACCTGCAGGTCACTTTGCCCTGAGCCTGCTAGGAGAAGGGACAAGAGCCAACCCAGGTGCTTCCAGTCATCCTCCAGCTGTGCAGAGAGTGAAGGCTGTAGGAGGGGAAGGACCTGTGCAGGAGATCCTCCCTCCAAGGGAGGCTCGTGCTCTTGAAAGCAAGCCTGGGAGCTGGACCTCCTGGCTGGGCTTCCAACAGCAAACCTGTAGTTTAGCTTCTGTGGGTGGACACAGTGAGTGGACCAGCCCTAGCAGTGGTCTAGGGATGCTGTTTGGGCTCCAGGGCTCACTGACGTGGTCCAGGGAATTCTGTTTGTGTGCATGTGCCAAAGGCTGAAGCTGGTCCTGTACCTGTCAGCAAAGATGGGGACATGAAGGCTGGGACAGCATCACAAAGTCTGCCCTTCATAAACCAAGCCATGCGCCACTGGCCCCAGGGAGACAGGCCAGGAGCGACACAATCGGAGGGAGAAGGTTTGCAGAGGAAGTGGGAGGAGGCTGACTGCTAATCTCAGCATTTCTTCCCAGGTTCATCCCAAAAATTTACTGAAAGTGCAGCGTGATGCTTCCTTCTGTCTGCAGGGCACTTATCGAGCTGTCTGGTCACTGCTGTTGGCCTTTTTTGCCAGATCATGTGTAAGAATCATTTATGGCCTTTCAACCCCGCTACCATTGCCTGGAGCACGCAAGGGAGCGGGCAGGCACTCGGTGCTGCCAGCCAAGGGGCGACGGGCACCTCAGCAGCAGTTACTGGCAAACATACAGAACTCGGCTCTGGATCCAGCAGGGACTTTCTGAGATTAGTTCTGGGCAAGGCAGGGGGTGGGCAGCACAAAGAAAACCGCTCCTCCTGCGGCGTTTCAGCCCGCAGGAAAATTCAAATGTCACAACTTGGGAATTTTCCATCTGAAGCCCCTCGTAAAATGCAAAGCGCTTGGCCCTGCTCTGACTCCTGCCTGCGGAAGGGTTCAGTGCCAAAGTGAAAGGCTTCCTAAAAATGGGCTGATCCAGGGAGGGGGGCGATTTAGGAGCTATTGAGAAACAAGGAAGGACAAACAGTGTTAGGTCATTGCTTCTGCAAACACAGCCAAGGCTGTTCCTCTATAAAAGGGACAGAAAGCGGCTCCGGAGCCATCACAGACTTGGAGGGGACGGTCTGTGACCAAGGCTGCTGCACCCCTCCCTCGGCACCGGACCCCCTGCTCAAGCATGAAACTCGCACTCTTCACTGTGCTGTCCTTCGGGATAGTGGGTAAGTGTCTGCTGAAAGCAGCCTTTGGGGGAAGGAAGTCAAAACCTCCGTGCACCAGGCTCCCCCCAGGCGAGGCTGTTTTGGAGCTGCGGGGTGCGCCAGACCCAGGCAGCTGTTAAGGAAAAGTCGGGACATGAAGCGGTGCTTGCTTTGGCAGCCTTGGATCTGTCAAGGAGGACGGTGTTTTGGGTGTTCCTGACGGCAGCTTTGGCCAGCCCGTGGGGTGGAGGGAGGGTTGCAGCTGCCCACACTGCCGATGCCCGCCTGCGAGGAGGAGGGATGCTCCGCTCCCACCGCCACGGAGCAGAATGCTAGGGACAGGGCTCCGCACTCCTGCTGTCACAGGGTGAAGGGAAAAATCATCCTCGGGCCAGCTGCTGTGCTGGGAGAGGAGCACGGGCTCAGCCAAGGGAGAGAAATTATTGCAAGACCTGCCTGCCAAGCTTGTACCTGTGTTTGGTTAAATCTGAGGGCAGTGACAATAAAATAGAGCTTAAAGAATGAAAGATGCGGTGTGCTTCCCACTCTGCTCCTGCTGCTGCAGCTGCACTTTGCACAGGCTCCTGCCTATTTTATGCCAAGTTTGTGCCTGCTTTTTTATGCCACTTTATGCCTGCTGCAGGGCTGGCTCTGCTTGGGGCGATTCTTTCCTCTTTCTCTGCTCACAGCTCTGGCGGGCAACTGGCAGGTAGCCGTGGCAAGGAGAGTACTCGCTGCACCTGGCCTGGGGACTGATGTCTGGACAGGGAAAGAGGGATCTCCTTCCTGGTGTAGGCAGCCTGATCCCCCATGAATTGTGGTGGTGATTAATGTCCTCTGGTGGGAAGTGCTCCCTGTGCGTCTGGCATCAGGCAGTCCTTCAGCACCTCTGCTGAATATTAGCATGCAAAGATGTTTTTTTAATGGTTCCTCCTCTTCCTGCCCTGCACAGAAAGAGACAAGAGGTCACCCGAAAGGTCTGTGACAGTGGCCTGGGCACTCAGGCTGCCGTTATCTTCCCAGTGAAACCAGTGCAGCTGGGTTGACTCCCTCGGGAGGTCTACACCCAGCCTCTGCCCCAGGCAGGATGCTTGCCAGCATTAGGTTAAGGTGACCACAGCTTTGTGCAGCCAAGACTTGAAAAACGTACGATGAACTAGAAAAACATATGAAAAAAGAGGTGGTGGCCATAGGAATTGAGGCTAAGGATTCTCCCTGTGGCCAAATTCAGCACTTCCACTGGGAGGCTCAGAAATCAAATAAAGAGAGGCTCTTTCTGAGATGAAAGAGAAAATGGAAACGACACAGGTTAATCTGGAGGTGTTTGGATGAAATGTGCCTTCGACACATTTGGAGGGAGGTTTGGAGGGAGAGGGGAGGTGCAAATGGCTTCATGGTCTGCACAGCCCTGCCCAGAAGGGGCAGAGTGGAGGTGAAGTGTCAGCACAGGCTGGCCACATCCTTGAACTGCAAGTTTCCAGCATTTCTGGGTTCAGGTTTCTGGAGGAGATATGAATCTGCATCAGCCTGAAGCTTCTGCTTTGTTCTGGTCCCCCAGAGCAGCCATTCAGCTGCCTTTACTGGTTGGGGACTCATGGAAGGACTGTGGTGGTGCTGTGGCATCTCTCATGGGGTGCAGTGGAGCAGGTGAAACACAGAGACAGTTCAGTATATCAGATCATTCAGCTGCTAAGGAGGTGAGAGTGGCAGTGCACTGCACACAGCCTGGCCAGGTCAGAGCTGCTCCCCCTCTGGGGTTATTGGCACAGACACTGCATCAGTGCTCCAACTTTTCTCTCTCTTTTTGCAAATGCTTGTGTTTGATTTCTGTTGAAGTGTGTGGATTTGTTCTAATCCTCTGAACGTTGCTGTGAGTCCAGGCTGCTTGAATCACAATAGTCCAGGGACACGAACAGTTGTCCCAGATGTTCCTGATGGTGCACACGTCAGGCAAGAAAGAAAGGACCTTCTTGCACGGCTTGGGAGATCCTTGGCCATCACCCAAGGCTGTGATGACAGGGAACCATTGAACTTGTGCTCACAGAGATGCTGCTTCTCTCCAGTCAACGCCTTTCTATGTCTCTGAGACTATTTCTTGTTCTTTCTGCAGCTCTGTGTTTTGCTGCTCCCCAAAAGCCAAGCGTCAGGTGGTGCACAATATCCTCAGCAGAAGAGAAAAAATGCAATAGCCTGAGGGACCACATGCAACAGGAGAACTTTGCTTTCAGTTGCCTGCAGAAAGCATCGTACCTCGACTGCATAAAAGCCATTTCGGTGAGTGGGCAGCAGATTCCTCTGCTGGGATGTTTAGAAGCCTGTCACACCTGAAGATGGAGTTTCCTTTCAGCCACTGGTTGTTACCTGTGATCCCTCTGTTATACACAAGGATCCAGCAGAGACTTTGGGAAGCACTTTTCCTGCTCTTTGTTAATTGATGAAATCTCTTTATTGTTCAGAATAGCGAAGCAGATGCCATTAGCTTGGATGGAGGTCAAGTTTTTGAGGCAGGCCTTGCTCCCTACAAGCTGAAGCCCATCGCTGCTGAGGTCTACGAACACAGTGAAGGTACATTTCCATGCAATACTTTTAAGCCAAGTGGTGGTAACAAACTGAGAATGCAAAGGCCATCCTTTCCATGCAGGGTTCCCACATATTTTGGTTGGGGGTCCAAGATATTGCCCCTGGTTTCCAGCTCCCAGAGGGGAAGGCGTGGGGGGGCAGTTCAAAAAAATCTGAATCATCACCCATGGTCACAGGATCCAGTGCCCCATTTCTTGTCACTTGATGAATTGAAGGTCTCTGATCCCATGAGCAGAAATCATGGTCCTCCTGAAACATGCCATAAAAATTGTGCTGGTCCCAGAGATCTTCTGCTTTCATTGGCTTCGAACTCTGTGGGTAAAACACAGATCTGGGAGGCACAGATAAGTTCTGTGATATCCTATGCAGTCATCAAGACAGAAAAAAAAAATATTGGAGAGGCAACAACATTACTAGTATTGGGAGGGATACCCAGTTGAGATCACTGAGGCAAGAAATGCAGGCAATCCCCAAGAAAAAAGGAGAGGCATAAAAAGGGCTCTGCAACAATCCCTTCTGATCGGATTGAGATTCATGGCTCCATCCCTATTCACTCATTGTTCCATCCTTCACCTCTCCCATCTTTTTCCTGGGAGCCAAACAGATGCTTTTTCCCTGCCACATCCAAAGCTCCCAATCTCTTTTGACCTCTTCCCTGCAGCTCAGCCTGTTTGTATGCAATATTCAGGATCAAAGCAACGTGGCAGTCATTCTCAACGTGGTAGCTAAGAAAAAGATCTTAAACCTTAAAGGCTGATGTCTCTATCACCCCCAAAACTCAGTCATTGTATCCATATATAGCATGTGACAGACTGGGTGAAATTCTAAAGACTAAATATGGAGTTTCAGTCTCACAGGGTGTCCGTGGGCAATGGCATTTGAGAAGAGACTTGCCAGTGGAGACTTGCAAAAAGATTTGTTGAAGTTCCTTACAAAACTATGGCACCTTGAATGTGATAGCATTTTCAGGTCGCTTACTGTAAGTTGTAATGTGCAGCATTAGTTCAATATGGGCCGCATTAGCTCAACAAAAAGAGCACCCCAAGAAAGCGAGAAACCCACAAGTGTTCAACCAAATTCGCTGATTGTTTGGAAGTGCAGCACTTTGTTCCCTGAAACTGGGGGTTTAGCAGGGTTTGAAGTGTTCCTAAGTCCTCTTCTCTCATTGCTTTATTCCTTTCTCCTGCACTGCAGGCTCCACTACCAGCTACTACGCCGTGGCCGTTGTGAAGAAAGGGACAGGCTTCTCAACAGATGAGCTGAGGGGCAAGACCTCCTGCCACACGGGGCTGGGCAGGTCGGCTGGCTGGGTCATCCCCATTGGGACGCTCATCCACCGCGGGGACATCGAGTGGGACGGCAAAGACTCGGGCTCCATCGAGCAAGGTGAGGTGGGGCACGGCAGCGTTGGTGCTGGGAGTCAAGCCAGGCTGGTGTCACGGTGAAAGGGGTGTTGCCCAATCCTCTGTGGGGGTCCGGAGGTAGCTCGCAGGGCACTGACATTTCTTGTGGATCCCTTCCCTTCCCAGCCCTCCTAAAAGTGAGGTTTTGACCAATTACTGCTTCCTTCTCATCCATAGCTGTGGCCAATTTCTTCTCTGCCAGCTGTGTTCCTGGTGTCACCACTGAACCCAAACTCTACCGTCAGTGCAAGGGGGATGCCAAAACCAAAATGTCCCGCACAGGACCTTATTCTGGATATTCTGGAGCTTTTCAGTGAGTGAGAGTTATTTTTTCTTCGGGGAAACGTTCTAGCCCTGACACATGCAAGTTTTTGTTATGCCAAGGAGGGCTATGTTGGAATCAGGGGTCCTGAGGAGACTGAATTAGTTCTCTGCCATTACAATTTCTTCCCTGCCAGCATAGCTTTTCTGGGAAAGACCATTGCTCTATGGCTGCAGTTTATGCCAAAAAAATGGTTGAAACAGGAAATAAGGAGTCACAATGTCTGTTTTTCTAACTTCTGTTCTGTTCCTCCCACCTGCAGCTGTCTGAAAGATGGGAAAGGAGAGGTGGCTTTTGTGAAACACACAACTGTTCAAGGTACACCTGCAAAATCCCTCATTTCTTCACTTTTTGGTCCCACCTCTTGCTGCCACTCCATCTTGCAACTTGTCTACACTGTGCAGCTTTCATTCCTCTCCAGGCCCAAATGCTTCTTTCATCTCTTGAAAAAAGTTTTGCACATTGTGAATGGAGTCACTCTTGCTATTGAGAAATGGGATTATGGTGGATCCACTTTTTCTTCTCTGAGGTTTCTCTTTGTAGCTGGAAAACCTGTTTGGTTGCAATATCTCAGAGCCCGCTGTAATGTGAGCATTTGAGCAGGTCACCCATCCCTCTGGAAGGGATTCTGGAGGGAATTCAGCCCACAGCAAGAGTTCACTATGATGCCTTGGGAGGCTCCCTGGAACAGAGGCTAGACAGTGTTAAAGGAATAAAGTAGGGATTTATTAAAAGGCCTTCAAAGGATGCACCTTGGGCAGTGCAAGAGCCCAGCTGTGGCTCCACCCAAGATGTAGTCCAAGACATGACTTTTCGCACTTTTATAAGTTTTTGTCCATTTATATATTGGGGTTAATTGTCCAGTTACAGCTCCAGGTTATGAAGTCCCATCCTCCCAGTCTGCTCTCCTCAATTCTCTGTTGTTTACACTTTTGGGGCCTGAAGCTGCAGCAGTGTCCTTGGTTCTGGGGCTGGAAAAGGACTGTTCTGTCTGACTGAGCTGTGGAGAGAACTTGCTAATACTTTATGTGAAGTTCAGAGTTACATACTAATGTAGCACAGAATGTGGAAAATATGAAAGCTAAAACTAAAGGCATCATTCGCCTCTTTAGAGGCGTGACAAGGCCTCTACCTTGTTGGGTCTCTATTCTAAATATCTACTAATAATAGGTATTTATTATTTATTTATTTTATTTATATTTATTTATTACTCTGTGGAGACCAAGGATGTCCTGGCACACCCAGGACCTGCAGTGAGCTCAGTGGAGGGTCACCAAGGTGGTCATGTGGCAGGGATAAATGTGCTGCAAGGAGGTGTTCTGTGGGATGGGCTTGATCAGCCTGGGGACTGGATACAAGTGGAATTTTTTTCCCCTTGAGTACAGTGAGGTACTGGGACAGGTTGTCCAGGACAGTTGTGCATTCTCCATCCTTGAAGGGTTTCAAGATCTACCTGGAACGGCCTGCTCTGTCCCTGCTTTGACCGGGGACCTTCAAAAGCCTCTTCACACTTAAATTCTCCTGTGACCTTGTGATCTCAGTCATCAGCTTTGTCTTCAGCCTTGACATCAGTCACCTACTGGCCTTCACAGACCATGTGCAGCTCCTGACCTGCTCAATCCATTTGTACGGGATTTGTAAACCTATCTGTATCCCTTTTTGCATAAATCCTTGTACTGTTGGGTTAGTTACAGCAGAGGCTGAGGTGATCTCTCTTCCAAAGGCCTTGCCTTCATATGCCCAAGATGACCCCATTGCAAGGCAGGGTCCCTGCAACCTGTGTTCTGCAAAGAATTCCCCCCCGGCGCTTCAGCAGAAATAAATTAATTTAAACAAAGCTTCCCAAACTGGCCTTTCTGTCTTTTTTTCATGGTGATGCAACTCACGGTTCCTCCCTTCCTTCAGAAAATGCCCCAGCTGAGAAGGATGAGTATGAGCTCCTGTGTCTGGATGGCACCCGCCAGCCCGTGGACAACTACAAGGCCTGTCACTGGGCCAGGGTTCCTGCTCATGCCGTTGTGGCTCGAGATGACAGCAAGGTCAATGACATCTGGAACTTCCTCTCCAAAGCACAGGTATCACCAAGCTCTCCTTTCCTTCCTCTAAAATCCCCTGTCCTCTGGTTTTGAGTGCTTTCTCCTGCTTTCCAAGGGTTCTGGTATGGTGATTTGCTGATTATTTTCCCCTTGTGGCAGGAAAAATTTGGTGTGGGCACAACCAGCACCTTCCACCTCTTTGGGCCACCTGGCAAGAAGGACCCAGGCCTCAAAGACTTGCTTTTCAAAGACTCTGCAGTACAGCTGAAGCAAATCCCGTCGCTGATGGATTCTCACCTCTACCTAGGCTTTGACTATTACAGTGCTGTCCAGAGCCTCCAGAAAGGTAGGTAGGGCATCAAACACCAGTGTTATGTCAGCATGGGCTGTGTGGAAGAGCTGGCATTGGCAAATACAGACAGGCAAAAGGAACATGATTTTTTCAGACTCAGACTGTATCATCTGCAAAATATTTCCTGTGAAATCACGGAACCTTCACAAACTCCACTCATATCAACAAAGGAATTTGCTGTATCCAAATGCAAATCATCATACTGACAAATATGGAAAATCTACACAAACTCCACACCAGTTATTCAGCTGGTGGTAGAGACTGGGTTTGGTCAAAACTGCTGCTTAGAAAAGCCATTTCTGAGATGTAAAAAAAAGGAACAGGCCAGGACACCAGGTTCAGACACTTGAGGGAAGCAATGTCCTTGGTTTCTATCTAACTCATCAAGCATTTTCTGATAGCTTTCTGAGAGTCAAAAACCCCACAAATGATCTCTGAAACATACTTGGAATTAATTCTGTACAATCTAAAGTAAAGTACTTCACTTCTGTTAAGTGGCATTTATGGAAGGGAGTGAATGGACTTCACATAGCATCAAACCAGATAATTCAAGTGCTGTTTCACAGAAACATAACTGGGTCGTAGTTTTCAAGCTCATTCTGGTCTTAGTCTCACAGCTGTCTGGGCTGTGAGGAGTGCAGAAATGTGGGACATACTACAGGCAGCAATTCCAAGTACTGTTATCACAGGGGCGTTTGGTGGTTGTGCTGTTTTAGCTAACAGAAATCTACCTGAATGGCTTGTGTTACACAGCAATCTACCTTTCTGACCTGTAAATTGATTTTTGAGCCTCCTTCAGCTCAAGCATCACCTTTCCTATTCTTGCCGGCCCAGGGCTTAATTAACCAGAGCTCCTTGCCCTGAGCAGCAGCAGGTTGGTGTGTACAGGTGGTTTGTGGCCGAGTCCCTCGCACCCAGGATGTGGCTGCGCAGGGCTCATCCCTGTTTTCCCTGTGCTGCCTTTGCAGATCGCCTGACCCCCAGCCGCAGGGGCAGCAAGACCCAGTGGTGTGCCATTGGCAGGGATGAGAAGAAGAAGTGTGACGTCTGGAGCGTGATGAGCAACGGGGATGTGGAGTGCGTTGTGGCAGAGGACACCAAGGAGTGCATCATGAAGATCATGGTACAGCTTTTTCCCCCTTTTCTTCTCACTGTGCACTTCTCAGGTGCTTCTTTTACCATCTGAGCTCTGGAAAGAGCTGGCCTGGGGATGCGCAGCGTTTCATTTCTGCACCTTTCCCTTGCAGAAAGGTGAAGCAGATGCCATCAGCTTAGATGGAGGCTTTGTCTACACTGCTGGCATGTGTGGCTTGGTGCCAGTGATGGCAGAGAGCTATGAGGGTAAGCACAGCTCTGTCTCAGGGTCCAGGTGGTGGGGAATGGGCTGGTGCCAAAGTGCCAGTTTTGTTCTGGAATCTTACAAAGCAGCTGCAGTGCTGCATCCTGCAGAAGTCACAGAATATCCTGGGTTGGAAGGGAGCCACCAGGATCATCAGTCCAACTCATGGCCCTGCACAGACATGTCAACAATCCCAGCCTGTGCCTGGGAGCGTTATCCAAACGCTCCTGGAGTTCTGGCAGCCTTGGGGCTGTGCCCATTCCCTGGGGAGCCTGGTCAGTGCCCAACCACCCTCTGGGGCAAAAAGCTTTTCCTGCTGTCCAGCCTAACACACAGTACTCTGAGGCAGCTGTGCTCACCATTGCACGCCTTGTCTCTCCATGAAAGCGGAACAGCCCTGGCGGAGCAGGCATGGACAGTCAGGAACTCTTCTTTGTTTTAATTAGGATGCCCTGGGCCTTTAGCACCAGCCTTGGTAGAACTGCTTGTTTCAGCTCAGAGGAGCAGCTAGAGGCTGTGCTTTGTTCTGCTGATTCACAAGGTGCTACTTGAAATGGCCACTTCTACAACCCAAGTTTCTCCAGAAATTAGTGAGCTCGATTCTTCTTTTGGATTTGAGATGTCTTTAACTTAACATCTTCTTCTTCTCCCCTCCCACAGATAATCACTGCGAATCAGAAGAAGAACCAGGTAATTACTGCCAAGGAGGGACAGAAAACAGTCCAGAGGGTTATAAGTAGATATGAGTCATGAGTGGAGAAAAAATGGCCAGTTTTCACCCAAAGAGTGTCCAGTGTAGATATTAGAATTTTGGGAGATAGGTTTAGCAGTCAGGGGGAAAATTAGGGGTTGCAATAAGATCAAGGTGAAGCATTTGTTAGTGGCAGAGATTGGTGTGGTCACACCATAACAGTGTCAGGGCTGTGAACAGAGAAAGAGGGTCTGGGCTGCAGCATTAGGAAGTTGTTCTTTCTAGAAATGGAAAAGGGGAGAGGAGGGGAGGGTTTTGTCCTTTGCTAAGAAGAAAATAAGAAATCAGGAGTGGATATGAAATCCTCACATGTGTCTTGCCCTCTCATAGCCTTCTCATATACCCAGGTGTCAGAGCTTTGGAGGGCAGGGAAATGTCAGGGATAATAATTTCCCAGGAGTGTGGTGGAAGTAGATGCATCACACCTATGTACTCTTCCATTGTTGCTGCCTGGCCGAGTATTTGTGAGCAGAAAGTAATTCTGTGCTGTTCATAGGTGCCCTTTCCCCAAGTGAAGCCAGTGCTCTTTCCTAAGGGATCACAGTGGAATCCTTGGGCCAGGCCTCAATTCTTCTCTATTTTATCTTCTGAAAGCAACCTACTTTGCTGTGGCTGTTGTGAATAAGTCTGACAAGGATATCAGCTGGAACAACCTGCAGGGTAAGAAGTCGTGCCACACTGCCGTGGGGAGGACTGCTGGCTGGAACATCCCCATGGGCCTGATCCACAACAGGACAGGCAACTGCAACTTTGGTGAGTCCAGTTTCCAGGCATTCATTTCTTTGAGCTGGGAATCTGCTCACAAAAAAATGTTTTACCTTCCTTCACTGGGTTTTCAAAGTTTCTTGTGCCTATAAGATTCCCTCCTGGAGGGAGGAAATGGAAAAGACTCTATTTAAGGTTTCACTGAGCAAAATTTTAGGCTTTTGGTGTCTGCTTCAGAGTAGGATATGGCACATCAGCTGCTTTGGGGGTCTGGGTCTTTGCTTTCTTTTCACATCTCTCCCCTTCCTTTTGCAGCAGCCCAAGAGGTATTCCCAAAAAAGGGAATATGGGCTGCCCCACATGGGCCTGGTGCTTGTGCAGGGTGTGGAGTGGGGATAAAGGATGAAACTGAAAGGGAGGGGAAGGGCTGAGAGTAGGGGACAGAGTCTGATGTGACTGCCTGAGAATTCACAGAGAGTTATGGTCCAACAAAAATAATTAGGAAAAGTTATGAATGTCATTAACCAAGACAAAGTAAGCATATAATTATTAAAAGGAAATCTCTAACCACATGAAGATACTAGTTTTAGTAAGTTTTAGTCTTGGCTTCTCTATCCTCCTGCCTTCCTTTTCCACTGTCCCTTCTATCCCAAGAGCTCTGACACTGCTGCCAAATGCACCTCTGCTGACCCACAAAGGTTGTGGATGCTCGGGCTGGCTCTGTGTGAGCTGGGAATGGTTTTCAGGGAAAACATTCTTCTTTTTATGCCAAGATAGTGCCTATTGCACTTGAGCTTTAGGCCCTGCTTCATCATGAAATCACAGAATCATGGAATGGTTTGGGTGGTAAGTGACCTTAAAGCCCATCCCATCCAACACCTTCCACTAGCCCAGGCTGCTCCAAGCCCTGTCCAACGTGGCCTTGGACACTTCCAGAGATCCAGGGGCAGCCGCAGCTTCTCTGGGCAACAATAACAATAATTATCAATGACAACAGGACCCAAGTTCCACGGTCAAAGCTGGATGCCCATGATTTGCTGCTCACTAAGTCACGCTCCTTCTCCCAGCCCATTTCCAGCTCCCCAGTGAGCGCTAATGCAAACTCAGGGGCGAGAACGTGTTATTAAAATAAAACCTAACTTCTCAGGGCAGGAAAAGTGAATTTCTCCTATTCCTGCCTCCAGATGAATACTTCAGCCAGAGCTGTGCTCCTGGGTCTCCTCCCAGCTCCCGCCTCTGCCAGCTGTGCAAGGGCTCAGGGGGGGTCCCTCCGGAGAAGTGTGTCGCCAGCAGCCACGAGCAGTACTACGGATACACCGGAGCTTTACGGTACGTGCCGGGGACACCCCGGCTGCCTCAGTGTCCTGGGGCTGGTCACAGAGGCCAGGTCACAGGTGAAGTACAGCCTCATGCCGACACCGATATGCTGACCTACTCTTTTTCTCCATTACACCACTGAAAGTACATATCTGTGTAATACTATGTATATGCCACTTTTTTTGTGTGCTTTTCTTTTGCTTTCTGAATATTGGTGTAAAATGTCCCCGTTCTGTAAAACTCATGTCCTGGTGACTCCAGGTGAACCCAGAGAGGCACAAGCCTTCCCACAATGGCAGAAGTGCTCCTCTTTTAACAAAAATAAGGAGTGTAAAGACTGTGTTTTAGATATATTTAAAATACTTGTGGCAGGGCTCCTAGACCTGGATGTCCTTGGAAATTAATTGTACAGAATAAGACTCAAGTCTAAATCAAATCTGTGAGAAAGGGACAGGATTCAAGCACATCACTGGCCTCTTTTTCTACTTCCCAGGTGTCTGGTCGAGCAGGGGGATGTGGCCTTTATCAAGCATTCCATCGTTGAGGAGAACACGGATGGTACGTGGTCAGGGCTGCCTTCCCCATCTCATGATTGCTTAGGTGGTGTTGGGGCCGATGTTCTCCTGCTACACAAGTTCTCTGAATCTCTGAACCCATTCTCTTTAAAGGCAAAAATACAGAAAGCTGGGCCAAAGATCTGAAAATGGACCAATTTGAGTTGCTGTGCACTGACGGGCAGCGGGCAAATGTCATGGATTACAGGAGATGCAACCTGGCCAAAGTCCCTACCCACGCTGTGATGGCACGTGCTGAGAAAGCACAACAAGTCCGTGAGATGCTGGAGAACCAAGAGGTTTGTAGTGCCGAGTAGAAGAAATATTGTGGGGTTGCTCTGATTTTCCCCAAGGTACAGTGTGAGGTGGAAGCTTTTACCTCACTGCTGTGGGGTGACAGCCCTGTCCCTTGGCCTCCCCTTTCCTTCATCCCTTCCCAAGTGCTCTTTCTCCTCTGCCACCTTAGCAAACACACCTTTAGGAAGAGTGGGATTGTAGTTGTTGCTGCTGTCACGCTATACTTGTGTGACATGAGTTCGTCACCTCCTTTCCGGCCTCTGCTCCTGCTGGGGTGTTTCAGAAACTCCTTTGTGGCGCCTGGTCTGTGCCAGAGCTGGGTCAGGCTCGGCCCCAACAGCAGCCTCCCTGCACACACACAGTCCTACAGCTACTGGGCTGAGCAGAACCAGGCTCAACCATCTCTGTTTCTCCCTGCAAACATTAATATCGACTCCACCATCAGGGTCTGGTGAGAGGCGCTTGGGGCCTTTTGTTTCTACTCATGGTTAAGTTACAGAACCTGCTGGCAGCATCTCTGCACACGTTAAAGGTAAAGTGGGGGAAAAAATGTGCCTACCAGTGAGCAATCCCTCCTCTAAGCATACAGACAGGAGGTTCAATCCTAAATTTCTGGAGCCTGGCTTGGGGCTCTCCAGGCTGATGGTGAAAAGACAGGAACAAGAAGTAGGCCCGCTTTCTACTTCTCTCCTCTTTGTGCCTTTATTTCAGAGGCTGTTTGGAGCAAAAGGAACCAGGAATAAAGATTTCAATATGTTTGCATATGAATCCAAGGATCTTCTGTTTAAAGACCGGACAAAGTGCCTGGTCAAGCTCCGTGATGGAATGTCGTACAAGGAATTCCTTGGAGATAAATACTATGCTTCACTTGCCAGCCTCAACACCTGCAATCCATCAGGTAACTGGAACAGGCCCAGAGGAAGTCCTGAATTGCAGTTCTTACCTTGCAGGCATGAGCAGTTCCTTCTGGAACTGTCCATTCAATGCCTTTAAATGAAGAAGATGCCAATATTCTTTTCTCAAAGTTCCTTAGGTGAACTGAGAACAGACTTAAAATCTGCTGATCTGGCAGCAATGTGTATAAAAGATTTTTCCTCACCATTAGAAAATACGGACTTCAAGAAACAGCACAGAGAACCCCCCTGGACCCATCACTGTGGGATTTGCGGTTAAAGCTCTTTTTGTGTGGCACACTGCGGATTTTCCACGTTGTTGGCATGGCTGGGTGTGTGCTGGGGGGACAGGAGTGTTTAAAAGCAGGATCTGAACATCTCCCTGTCCTTTCCCTTTCCAGATCTTCTCCAGGTGTGCACCTTCCTTGGGGACAAGTAGTGAGATGGGAAGGATCCTCGAAGTGGGAGAGAAAACGTCAAGCCATGACTCCTCTCGTGCCCTCGCACTGACCTGCGGAGGGCCCTCTGCCTTCACTGCTTTCTCTGCCCTCCCTCATCACTCTGAAAGTAACTCCTTGACACCTTACAGTTCTCTGCTGCCATCACAGCAAAAAATAAAATCTCAAATCTAAACGGGTGGACTGAGATTTTTCCAAGTGGTCCTTAAGCCCATTCCTTCCTCAGTGTCTCTCACGGTAGGACAGTGACAGATGCCAGCATGGCTGTTGTCACTTACTGCTGCCCCATAGGGAAATTTCTTGCACCATTTGCCAAAGCAAAGTGGATTCACTATACCCTGGAGCCTAATTAACAGATGCTTTGTACGCTCTGTGCTTTTGCTTTGCCCAGATTATCCCATTGTCTCCCCAGCAGGTGACGGTTCCCCAGTGTGGTGGGGCACAGGAAGAGGGAGAGAGTTTGTTTCAGGGAAGCTGAAAGCTGAAGAAGGAATAAAAACCACTCCAAACCAAAATAATACAGTGGGGGTAAGATGGGAGGTGTGAACAGAAACTGCTGTGTCTCAGATCTCAGCTGGCTGGGTCTGAGTCCCTTCCACCAGACAGGACTCATCGAGCACATACATGTATTGATGGGGAGAGTCCTGGCTTAGGCTTCCTTTCTGGAAATCTAGGCTTTGCTCAGAAACATGTTTATTTTGTTAGTCTGTCTGATTTTGCGGTGCTGACCTGAAAACGAACGTGGTTTGTTTTGCCTGATTCTGAGCCACAGTGAAAATAAAAAGGTGAGGCAAAAAGGGCAGCTGAAGCTCTCTGCTCCAGAGGAACAGCCTGGGCTCATCCAGGCAAGGCAGACATGGAGGAGCTGCTGAGAGCACAAAGCTCCTGGCTTTAAGGGAATGAATATTTTGATGACTTTTGGATGCGTATGGTAAGTGTGGTGAGAAGTCCACCAGCCTGGCTGAAAATCCCCCTGGATGGCAGAAATGCAGAGTGTGACAGAAAAGGATGAAATGTAGTCCCTCAGATTATGTGGGATAAATACACTAGACAGGTGGGTTTTTAACCCATTCTTCAAAACTTGCAAAGAAAGAGAATCAGTGCCTCTAACAGGATGTTTCTACAACTCAGCTTGGCTACAGTTAGAAAACATTCCCCCCAAAAAGTTGCACCATCTGCATTTTATGTCAGGTGTAAGCCCTTGTCCCATAAGTAGAAGGCCTGGATAAAAGGAACCTCACTAGAGGATCACTCAAGCTGGAGGGACCTCTGGGGATCTGCAGTCCAATCTCCTGCTCAAGGAAAAGGATCAGCCGGGGTGCTCAGGGATTGACCTCCAATGATGGCGACTCCACAACCTCCCTGGGCAGGCTGTCCTGCTCCTGGCAGCCCCCAAAGGAGAACATTCCTCTCGTACCCACTCAGAACCCGTCTCCTTTCAGTGTATTCCTGTTACTTCTCACCCTGCACCGCTGTGGGAAGCCTGGCTCTGCTTCCTGATGCCTGGGACAAAATAGCCCCATGGAATGTTCAAGGTGTGGGGCAGAGTGTCTGGAAAGCTGGGAAAGGCCCTGGAGGTGCTGGTGACAGCGGCTGGACACGAGCCCAGGTGTGCCCAGGTGAGCAAGAGGCTGATGGCCCCTGGGCTGTCCCAGCCATGGTGTGTCCAGCAGGCCCAGGGCAGTGACTGTCCCTCTGTGCTGGGACCTGTGAGGCACCTCCAGCCCTGGGGACAGCTCTGGGCCCCTCAGGACAAGAAGGACATTGAGGGGCTGGAGCGTGTCCAGGGAAGGGAATGGAGTTGGGGAAGGGCTGGAGCACCAGGAGAGGCTGAGGGAGCTGGGAAAGGGGCTCAGCCTGGAGAAAAGGAGGCTCAGGGGGAACCTTCTGGCTCTGCACAACTCGCTGACAGGAGGGGGCAGCCGGGGGTGATCGGGCTCTGCTCCCAGGGAACAGGGACAGGATGAGAGGGAACGGCCTCAAGCTGTGCCAGGGGAGGTTCAGGTTGGGCATTGGGAGAATTTCTTTCCAGAATGAGCTGTCCAGCCCTGGCACATCTGCCTGGGATTTAAAAGCCCTGTGTATGTGGTACTTCGGGACGAGGCTTAGCAGAGGCCTTGGCAGCGCTGCGGTCAGAGAGCTTTACCAGACTAAACCATCCCACGCTTCTCGGGGCTCCCTCAGCGAGAGTCACCGCCCCCCTAGCGCCACACGGGAGAACTACAACTCCCATGAGCCCCCGCGCCTCGCCCTTCCCGGCGTGCCGCGGGGCCGGAAGCGGAAGTGCGACGTGGCCACGTGTGCGGACCATGGCGGGCGGGCTGGAGCCGCACCTGGAGGCGCTGCGGCGGGAGCTGCGCGACCCTGCCGTGCTCTCCGTGCTCGTCGCGCTCATCGCCGTCGCCATCACCTTCCGTGAGTCGCGGGAACCTCCCTTTCCCCCTGCTCCGGGGCCTGCCGGCTGCCAGTGCTCGCTGAGGAGGCGCCGGTGTCGCCAGCCGCGGGCGCAGGTGTCCCCTTCTCCTCCTCATTCTCCTCTCTCCCGCAGTGGTCTGGCGGTTCGTGCAGAGCAGGAGGAGCAGCCGGAAGGCCGTGCTGTTCCTGGGCCTCTGCGACGCGGGGAAGACGCTGCTTTTCGCGCGGGTGAGCGGGGAGCGGCGCGGGGGCCTCTGGTACGGAGGTGAAGGAGTTCCCCTTCGTTCGGTTTTTAATCTTTTAATGAAACTTGAAAGTTGGAGCTTATAGATGTAAGGAGTGATGGAGACCGAGTTTTGTTTCTCACAGAGTGTCAAAACAAATTGCATTTTGGTTTGAATTTCTCATAGTAAAAGGCTTAGGGGTACTTGACCTCCCCGCAATCTGCAGCTCCTGCCGAGGGACAGCGGAGGGGCAGCTCCAGTCTCTGCTCTCTGGGACCAGGGACAGCACCCGAGGGAACGGCTGGAGCTGTGCCAGGGGAGTTTACGTTGGATATCAGGGAAAGATTCTTCCCTCAGAGGGTGATGGGGCAGTGGACAGGTTCCGCCGGGAATGGGCACGGCCCCGAGGCTGCCAGAACTCCAGGAGAGTTTGGACAGTGCTCTCAGGCATTGGGTGGGATTGTTGGGGTGTCTGTGCAGGGCCATGAGTTGGGCTGATAATCACCCAGGATATTCTGTTACTGTTAAGTCTGAAAATGAAAGTTCTTAGTGGCCCCAGCTGGAAAACTCCGAAGGATTTGCAGGCACACTCTCTTCCTTCTTGTTGCAGTGGAGATTCACGGTATAAATATATATATGCTTATTTCCCTAATGACCATTTTTTAATTAATTGGGGAAAGTAACCCCAGGTTTTAAGGGTGTGGAGCCCCTCAGGCTGTTTGTTCTGAAGTTTGTTCTGGTTGTTCCCCCAGCTGCTCTCGGGGCGGTACCGCGACACCCAGACCTCGATCACCGACAGCTCCGCCGTGTACAGGCTCAGCCAGGACAAGGTGGGTGCACAGCCTCAGCTCTGACTTGGCTCTGGGTGCAGCTTTTGCCTGCTCCCTGTGCTAAACCTGTGAATTTTTTGTGCTGCTGAGGCCCCAGTTTGGTCCGAGTGCAGGACAGGGCTTTTCCAGGCAGTGCACGCTGAGAAAGCGGGATATAAAATATAAGAAATACTGGGATGTATTAAAGCCTGCTGGGCTCCACAGGTTCTTTTTTTTTCTTTGCTTGTAAAATAGTGAAACCTTTCTGACTGAAAACCACACCTGTGGGCTGGAGCAGGTGGGAGCTTTGGGGGTTTCAGCGTTCTGTTGCATTGGTTTATTTCCTTGGCAGTCATTTCTGTTTCTCCCAAGAAAACCTGAAATTAAAAGCTTTATCAGGTTTAAGCAGAGGCTCCAGCTGCACTTTATATAGTCTCAGAAAGGATTTTGGGGTTTTTTTTAGGTCCTGGGCTGCCACAGACCTGGTTATTTTCAGGTTTTGGCAACTCTTTTGTTCTGGAAATCTCTTGTGCTGGATGCACACGTGGCAGGGAGAGCAGCATGCTGGCAGCACCTTAACTGCTGGTGAATCATGAAAATAGAGGCTGATTTTGTGGCTTCACCTTCTCAGCCATTACTAGTGAGATTACAAACTTGGTAAAATGACGTGCATGTTTTTTTTAATTTTTTTCCCCATTTTGGTGTCCCTTTAATTGAGCGGACAAGTATTTGGACGGGGTGAGGCTGCAAGGCAGATGCTGCTTTTTTGTTCCTCTTTTTAATCATAGCCAAGGTTTCCAATAAAATCCAGGAGCAGTGGGCAGGAAGGGGCTCCTGCAGCCTTATCTTGAAAGCAGTGACGTGGCCCTGCCCGGCCGTTTGTTCTCTCCCACGTCCTGGCTTTGGCTGTTTCCTTTCCTGGGAAGGGAAACCTTTGCAGATTTCAGTTAAAAAAGGCTCCTGCAAAGGCATTTTTGTGTTATTGCCAGCAAGGTGTGGTGTGTTTAGGGAGTCTTGGTGTGTGTGAATAGGTGAGGCTGTAGGTTGATGTTCTGTGTCAGGGGCAGATGGGGTTGTGCCTTCAGGACACAAATCCAGGGTCAGATGGGTTTTCCCCAGTCCATGATCACTGGATGAGGTGTTGTTAATTCCTTCTTGTCTGTGTTCCAGAGCACTAATGTGACCTTGATCGACCTTCCAGGCCATGAGAGTCTGAGGCTGCAGTTCTTGGAGAGGTTCAAGGCCGCAGCCAGGTGAGGTGGAGGGGATCAGCAGGGGAGGAGGGGGCGGGTCATCCTTTGGAAAGGGATAAACCAAATGATGGTGCTGGGAATGCTGTGAGCTGGGCTGGTGGTGCCCCCAGAGTCAGAGCTCTGCTGTGGGGTGGTGCTGGTTAATTTCTGCATTGCCTTCATAGAATATCCTGAGTGGGAAGGGACCCACAAGGATCATCGAGTCCAGCTCCTGACCCTGCACAGGACAATCCCAGAAATCACACCATGAATTTCCTACTTACCTGTGCTTGTAGTGCACCAGGTGGCAAAGCCACTGCAGCAAGGAGATCTAGGGGATGTGGGATATCCTGGGGCAGACAGGGGAAGAATTCCTGCTGGAGCTGGCCATCTGGCCATGGGGTGTATTTCAGCCAGCACATGCTGCAAACCTGCGCTTGGGCTGAGTGAGACCAGATGTGGAAATCTCAGCCCAGGCTGGAATACTTGCAGGGGAAGGTGACTGCAGAACTTCATCCCCAGCACCTGTCCTTCCCTCTTGCCCCAGAGCCATCGTGTTCGTGGTGGACAGCGTGGCCTTCCAGCGGGAGGTGAAGGACGTGGCAGAATTCCTGTACCAGGTGCTGGTGGACAGCACCGTGCTCAGGAACGCGCCCGCGCTGCTCATCGCCTGCAACAAGCAAGGTACCCTGGCTGCCCTGGGGCTGGGCCTGGCCACTCCTGCAAGCCAGGGCTTTGTGCCACTGCTGCTGGACCTGGGAGTTGGGATTTCAGCAAAAGGAGAGCTGGAAATTAGGTTTAAACTTTGACTACTCAGCAGGAGTGCCTGGAGGGCCCCTTGGGAGAGCTGCAGCTCTTTGGTGGGTGTAAGTAAGGCAGGTGGCTTTTTGTTTCTGCTTGCTTTGTGCAGAGCTATTCCTCAGTCTCCAGGCAGCAGGAAGTAGGATCAGCTGGAGCATAATGAGCTATCCCTACACACTCGGCAGCTTCAAAGTTGAAATGAGTTGTTCAGCTGACAGGGTTCCATGTTTTCTCTGGAGTAGCCTGAATATCCAGCTACTGGAAGAGACTCGATTTTCGGATCTCTACAAGTTCTACAGTGAAAGTGTGGATCCCTCTGTAACAGTTGGATGTTTTGGGGCAGTATCAGATCTGGGTTTTGTAATTGTTTCCTGCACTAATTCAGAAGCTGCCTGAGGTGTTCATGGCTCTTTGTGAAAGGCACACGACAGGAGGGAGTGCTGGTGCATCAAACCCATCCTCTGAAGTATCTTCCTGCCCAGCCAGAAGAAATTAATTCCTCGCATTGTGTCAGACTGTTGGGTTGTTCCCATTCGTGCCTGTGATCCCAAAGCTCCAGCATCCCTCATCCTACTGCGGTGTCCTGGTAACTCCAGTGATTGCACAGTATGAACTGGCCTTACTTTAGGGAGAGGAATCAGGTTCTGGATTCTGACAGACAACCAAAGAGCTGATTTCATGTTCTTTTCTCTCTAGATGTCACAATGGCAAAATCAGCAAAACTCATCCAGCAACAGCTGGAGAAAGAGCTGTAAGTATGGAATGGGATCTCAATCCCTCTGAGCTTTTCCTCTTGTCATTTCTCTCTTACCTCAGTGCTCAGTGAGCTCCGTTGAGCTGTGTCTGAGTTCCCTGAGGAACTGGGAGCAGTCTGGTCTGGGGCTTGGCAGTGCTGGGTTTACAGTTGAACTCCATGGTCCTAGAGGGCTTTTCCAAGCTAAGTGATTCCCTGGATCTATAATCCCTTTGGCCAGCAGACGGCAGCAGGGGTGTTTGTGCTGTGCCTCTTCCAGGCTGAATACCCAACCTTCTGGTTTGTAGCAGAGGAGTTAGTTGCCACATATTCACGTTCTCCAGGAAAATAAGGATTGCTTGCTCTGACTTTGAGCATTTGCCAACTACCTGTGTGTAGGTGTTGGAGTTCTAGGTAATTACTGTGCCCTGTTAGGCACCGTTGTGCCAGTGGGCAAATTGGGATAAGGACATCTTCATCATCTGACTTCTGCTGTCCTTTGTTACAAAACCAAACCTGTTTGAACACCTCTCCTTGAGTGCCCTCCTACTCCCTTGAGCCTCTGCACTTGTGCCTTCCAATAGTGGCCAAAGGCCCTGGCTGAGCCTCACAGGGCACTGCTGGGCCTTGTGTCCTTGGTGTAGCTGGCATGCTGCTGGCAGAGCTGGATCTCAGACATCCCAGGGCCATGGTGCAGGTGCTCTTCCCCTGGTCCTCAGTTCCTGACCCTTTCCCTTCTCTCCCTGCAGCAATACCCTGCGGGTGACACGCTCTGCAGCCCCCACCAGCCTGGATGGCTCAGCCACAGGGGGCCCTGCCCAGCTGGGGAAGAAGGGCAAGGACTTCGACTTCTCCCAGCTGCCCATGAAGGTGGAGTTTGTGGAGTGCAGTGCTCGAGGCAGCAAGGGAGAGGAGGGAGAAGCTGACTTGGAGGGCCTCGAGAAGTGGCTGGTGAAGGTGGCCTGAACAGAGATGGACAGGGCTGGGGGGCTGAAGGGAAAAAAGATGGTCTGGAGCACTCAAATGTAAAAGGAACTTTTAATGTAAAAAGAAGGAGCTTCAGCTGGAAGTCGGCACTGTGGTGTCTTCCTCTGCTGCTCGTGGGCTTGGGAGCCACATGACAATTGCTGGTGTGATTCCCTCTGAAAGTCCCTTGATGCTGCAATGTTTTTATTCTCTCCCCTCTTCCCTTGCCCTCCTCTGGGCTGCTGAACCTCTGGGCTTTTCTTTTTCCTTAATCTTTAGGCTTTTCATTTGGTAGTTGCCAAGCAAATTAGGAAGGAGTGCACTGGCAGGTGAGTTTTGGAGACTGGAGTGTGCCTGTCATTTCCTGCCATGGTTTAGACCCCAGTTGCCTCTCAGAGCCACTGTCCACCTTATGGCTGGGGTTGCTGGGGAGCACTGCACAAGCTCCCTAAGTTGGGCAGGCATTGAGAGAGTATAAAAAGCTAATTTCCTCTTTGTGTCTGCCTTCCCATTGTTCCAAACTGGTGCAGCCTCATTTCTGTGGGGCTGGAGGAGTGTGAAATGCCCAAACCAGACTGCCTATCCTGCTTTACTCCCTGGGCCCAGCTCTGTGCCCACATCTGGTGATTTCTTCTCTTAATCAGCTCCTGGGAGTTTTTCTTCAGCTGATGTCTGTGTCCTGAAAGCTTCACTCTGCTGTGTCCTGAAAGCTTCACTCTGCTTCTCCTTCCAGGCTCTCCTCCCACAGCCAGGAACTCTTAGGAGTGGCAGAGCTGCTGGGGGTCATGGCATGAAACTGTGAGATGGGTGCAATTTCAGATCTGTACCTACATCTGGGACCTGTCGTGCCAGGCATTTGCTGTGCAGTCTCCTGCTGCCTCCTGCTCCAGTGGCTGCAGGAAAGTCTTGCTTTGTGTGTAATTAATTAGTCAGCGCTTGTGGCAAAGTGAGAGGGGAAAGTCAAGGAGCTGCCAGCACGTGGGTGTGCTTCCTGCTCCTGACAGAGATGCCCAAGGAAGAGGGGAAAGAAATGGGAGATTTTCCCAGTTTCTGTCTCACTGGACGTTGCAGAGTCCTAGTGCAGTGACATTTTCCCTTTGTGTGTGGCTTCCCCTGTTTTAGGGTTGAAGGAGTGGCTGGCTCCTGGCACACCCTTTTTGTAGTTTGTAGCCCCCTCTCCCCTGTGGTTTGATGGCTCCTTCATCACTCGTCTCTTGTGTTCTTTTCCTTCTCTGGGGCTTTTCCTGCCTCCCTGCAGCATTGCCAAGTGTTGGGGAGAGCAGGAACAGCCTTCAAGCAAAGCCCTTTGCCTGTAATGGAGCTGGTCCTTGCGGTTCCAGCCTCAGGAGCCATCCGTGCTGGAGGTGGGGAGGGTTATATTTAGCAAACATGTTATATTCTTCTGTTTCCTGCAGGCAGAGTCCTGTTGGAACATGTTTGTCATGCTTTGAACTCCTTTAGCTGGAGGTCTTGGGCTGCCTGCTTCAAATCCATAATGCTGAAATGATTTTTGGCAAAAAATTGCTATTTCTTTGGGTGATTGTTCTTGCAAAGATGCAGAGGCCAAGCACCAGCCTCAGCTTAAGGGGAGAAGGTACCATGAGGCCATGGTGGGTTTTAAGTTATTCTTTTTAAAAGTATTCCTTAAGTAAATTTTTTTTTTGCTTAAGTGTTTGTTCTCAAGTCTTGCTTTGGTCTGTGTGTTTGTCTTGGCTCTTCCCAGCAATGTCAGATCCACGTGGATGGGACTCTGCTCCTTGTCAGCACAGGGTTGGGGATCGACCTTCCTGCTCTGTGGCCAGGTCTGTGTTGTCAAAAACCATTGTTTTCTGCACACAGAGGGCTGTGGGGCTGGTGGTTTTTTTCGGTTTTGTATTTACTCCTTGGTATGACTAATTGAGAAATTGATAATCGCGTGGCAAAAAATGCCCACAAATCATAATTGAAAGGCACTTTGGTGATGTGCACAGGAAAGCTCCAGCCAGCTGTGGTGGCTGTGGTGACAGGGCAGCGCTGCTCTGGCCTGGAGGTGGCTGTGGCACCCTGTGGCTTTGCTGGATGGAGATGAGATGCCTCAGCTTCCCCAGGCTGGGGAGTGGCTGCACAGCCACGGCCAAGCTGGGGCTGTGCCTGGAGCCGCTCGTGCCGGAGCACAGAGCAGAACTCCAGGAGTTTTTTGGGCCTCACTCCATGTTTTTTTATATATTTAAATATTCAGCCACTCATCCCCAGTGGCTGAGGGAAAAGAGCAGAACTGGAAACTCTGAGTGTTGTTTTCTTGTTTTTCTTTATTCCCCAGTCAGCTCTGTGCTTTGTTCTTTGCTCTTCTGACCTTGTTCCCAGCCCGTGGCTCTGCTGGCTGGGAGTGTTGCTCCTGAGGCTGCAGCTCGGCAGGGCTCTGTTGGGATGGCTTTGGCAGGATGGTGGGGTGTGATAAACTCAGCCCCTTCTTGCTCCAGCTGCCTGACCCTGAGTCAGGAACCCGCTGTGTTCACACATCCCCAGGGACTGAGGCCCTCACTGTGCTAAAGCTCTTTTGGTCAATGTTTTTTTGTATGGATTGTACTCCCAATTGCTCCCCTGGAAAAAGCAGATGTTTTTGGAGGAGAATGACGAGCACAGTGATAACTGGGATAGCAGAAAACCTGAAAGAGGAGAAGAGATTGCTGAGAGGCAGAGAGAAGCACGAATAACAATGCCTGGATATGAGTATCCCAAGGGGTGGTTTCCAAAACTCCCTGAAGCAGGTGCTCCAGCTGTGACCTTCCCTGTGCACAGAGCCACCAACCACCCTGGCACCTTTCAGGCCAGGAGCTTCTGTTGGCCCCATTTGGGCCACCTCGTGCACTTTGTGACTGGCCCCTCATGGGGCTTGTCCTGGGCATTACCCCGTTGTGAAAGAAGTGGGGAAACTTGAGGAAGGTCAGGTGGGTGTTCAGAGAAAAATCTGCCAGGTGGAGGTGGAACAGGAATAGGGAAAACATGGAGGGAGCTCTTTTTCGTGAAGACTTTGGTGATCCAGAGCAAATCCAGGGCAGGTCCCTTCCTGTCCTTTCCCTCGACTCCCTCCACATCCAAGGATGCAGCAGGGCCAAGAGCACAGGGAAAAGCCATGGGGTAGGGACAGCAGAACCTGAATACATTCAACCCATGAAACCCCTGAAAGAAAGCCCCACACCCCCTCACCCACTGTACCCTGCCCAGAGCCTGCTGCATTGAAACAATTACAGGATTTTAAAGTAACTCAGTGCTTGACATAAGCAGCTGGACTTGTTAGGCCATGGGTTGAACTGGATGTGAACCCTAAGGCTGTGCTGTGTCAGGCAGAGATGGATCAGAAGGAATCTGATCAATAATAATAGCTAAGATGATTAATAATAGTTGGAATAGGCAAAGCTGCAGTTAAAATACTATAAAATGCTGGAGCGGATTGTGGTCTGTGTACTGTAACCCCATCACAGTGTGGACTAACAGAACCCACCAAAGGATCACTAAAACCTACCTGAGGGGTGTGAAACAACCAAAACAGCAACGCAGTGAAGGGTGAGAAGGACCCCAGATCCTGACTCTTGCTCAGGACTGTGGGGTGAGGGAGGGGGAAATGAAAAGTTTTAGTTGCCGGGCATTTCTTTGCTCACGGTCCTTTCTTTGAGGCACCAGCTTGAGCAACCAAATACCAGAATTGATCTGTGCCAATTAACCTATCGGGGATGAGAACCTCAGGTCAAACCATTCTGCCGTGCCTGTGTCCCCCTGCCCAGGGCCCCTGCCGGTCAGGGAGATGCGGTTCCATGCAGGTTCCATGGGGCTGCAGGCAGGGCTCCTCTGCCGGGCCCCGAGCTCCGTGTAGCCCCTGCCAGCCCTCCCCCAGCGCCGGTGAAGCTGCAGGAGGAGAATGTCCCCCTCTGCCACCACTTCTTCCCCTTTCCCAGCTGGAATGTGCTCAGCATGGGCCAGGCTGTGGCCTGCAGCCTCCCCAGGGCTTGTCTTGCTGGGGGGGGGGGGGGGGGGGAGACCAAGAAAGCACCACAGCTGGAAAAGTGACCTTTATTTAAAAAATAAAAAGAGCAACAAACCCCAGATGTTCTGCAATAAACCCCTTGTGGTGACTTGTCCCAACACGTGTGCGGTGTCCCTGCTGACCTCTGTGGGCGGGGGGACACCGGGCAGCCCCTCCGGGCTGGCAGCCGCCTCCCCTGCTCCCAGCCGGGAAGGCACCTCCCGGCCGGGAATGTCGCGCCGGAGCGGGACCATCGCGCACAGCAGGCATTTCTCCGGGTCCGTGTGTTCCAGCCCCCTCTGCCTCCTGCTCCAGCTGGCCGGGGCTGCCGCTCCCCGGGGGGACGGGCAAGCGCAGCTGGAGCCCCCGGGAGCTGCCATTCCCAGGATGGGGCCGGCCCGGAGCGTCCCTCGCCGGGAGCACCTGGGCTGCGGGAGAGGTGCTCGGAGCTGCGAAGGCGGAGTCGCTCCCGTGGGAAGTAAAACAAACCCGAACAAGACAAAGTAGTGGCAGTGGGCGATGGGGGTGCGAGTCAGTCCTCGGGGGCTACACCAGCCCCGCCGTCTTCTCCTGCACGTTGTACTCCTTGCTCCTCTTCACCTTCCAGCTGATAAGGGCGAGCAGCACGGTGCCCACCACCTTGTAGCCCACCTGCAGCCCCAGGTACCTGCCGGGAGAAGAGCAGGGACATGCCGCGTCCGGAGCTGGCACTTCCAGCCGGCCCCAGGCTGGGCTGGGGCCGCTCCCCTGCCCGGGGCCGGGGCACAGGGTACCTGTTTCGCAGGAAATCGTTGTTGTAGTAGGCGCAGAAGCGTGAAGCAGAAGTGCACTGCTGCTGCCAGTAGATGCAGGAGGAGTCGATGAGGGCTCCGAACATGGCCGGGGCCGGCAGCCAGGCTGGCGGGAAGAGAGGACGGAGTCAGGTGCTGATCCCGGGGAGGTTCAGTGCCTCCCGCGGCTCCAGCACACCCCCAGCCTCATTCAGAGACGGACACTCACCCAGCAGTCTCATTAGTAAGAACTGGACTCCGATGGCGAACGACTTCTCATCCTGGTTCACCACCCTGCAGGGGAGAAGCCACGGGAGGTCAGAGCTGCTGGCACTGGATTTGGCCAAGATTTGGGCTGCTTGCACGTTTATGACATCCTGTTGATCCCAACACGGGGAACCATCATATCGACTCCCCCCCGGGACTCAGGACCCCTCCCCCTGCTCACCGTAACACCATCATGTAGAGGGGGTTGTGGGACAGGCAGGCGACCAGGGCAGCAAAGGAGATGAGGAATATGGCAGGAAGGAGCATATGGGAGCAGCTGACTGGACAAGAGCCCGTGTAGGTGGAGAACAGCTCATTCCCATTCAGGGAACAGTTGTGGTAGATCTGTTGGAAACGTTCGGAACAAAACAGACGTCAGACTCCCAGCGCCAGGAGCAGGTTTCTCGTCACCCGCTGTCCCACATCCCAGTGCAGGACACTGACAAGAACACCAGCTCCAGGTTTAAGGCACAGCCATGGCATCCTGTAATGGGATTTGCCACCATCCCTGTTCCTCCGAGCAGGTTCCCAGGGCATTACAGCAATTCTTCATGGCACCTTCCCAGGACTCAGTGCGCTGTGTGGAAAAGGTTCCACCCCCTCATTGCATTTGTTGGGTGCCTGCAGCATCACTCCACTATTCCCAGCAAGGCTGCCTTGCTAACCACCTGCTTTACTCACCAGTTGTCTGGGGTTGGAGGGGTTGGTGGTGCTGTTGGTGCAGCCAGCGAAGCAGGGTGAGATGTATTCCGTGGTGTTTTTCCGGCACACGGGGTGGAAGATCTGCTTAGAGCATTGGCACCCAACCCGTGCCTTAACCTGCTGCTGGGAATTGGGTGTACTGCCAGAAAGGAGGGGGGAAAATTGGTAAAAAATTAAGAAATAGGACAGAAGGAATTAAAAAAAAAAGAAAAAAAAATCAATCCCTTTTACTAGTTGAGCAGTTTTCCTGTTCCTGTTTGGGCTGGGACACTGCCAGCAGCTGCCTGGCCTTCTGCCAGCTCCTGATCCCTGCAGGTACCTCTGGAAGTGTGCAGTGAATGTCACAGGATTATGTTATGTCTACAAACAAGTACTCGCACGCTTCTTTTCTCCTTTTTTGTTTTAGCTGAAAATTAATCGGCCAAAAGCCTGGAGAAATGGATCTGGGCTCCATCCAGAGCTGCACAAACAGATGTGTGAACAGCCACAGCTGGAAACACCACACGGACACAAACTGAAAGTGGGCACGTTCCCAAACAAGCCTGATGACTGTGGAAGTGAAGAGGACAAACCCAAATCTGCCCTGTCTTCCCTCACTCCCCCAAGGAGTGCATCTGCTGGAGTCACACAGCCTGAGTCCTGCAGGAATGTGGCCCTGGGGAGCTGCCCTTGGGCAGGGCAGGATGGGGCTGCTCCACCTCCTGTGGGAAGATGGCATCAGAATTCTCCTCCTTGCTGGCAGTGTGCTGGGAAATGAGCTCAATACACTCGACATCAAGCCTTGGTTATATAAAAATGTCATTTTTATCTTAAGAAGTCATGGTAAGAGCCAAAAATATCCACTGAGGTGAGGAGAAAGATGATGTCCAGCTGGAACGCTGGGAGCGTGTGAAGTGATGTGGACACGACATTACTAATTTTTCCCTAAAAATCCAGAGTGAAAAATTACACCCTGCTTGTTTGGCCCAGAAAATCATGGATAAAATCCCTCCCGAGCTCTCTGGGCTGTGAAGCACCCAGATCTCCTCCATGCAGTGGGGATCAAGGAGCAAGAAGCAGCAAGGCGATGTCTTCTGCCTCTCCACCAGCATTTATCCCTCCACACGGACAAGAGCTGGAGAAACAAGGAGCTGGGAGCAGCACCTGCATTACCTGGGGTGGTAGATGCCCTCGATGTGCCCTGTGGAGCAGCCCATGAAGAAAATGGGCAGGCAGATGAGGATGGAGAAGACGAGCACCACCACGGCGAAGCGCGGGATGGCCCGCAGGGAGAAGGAGAAGCGCTTCATGATGATCCCTCCCAGCAGCATCCCGAGAGCCGCTGCCGGCAGGTTCACGGCTCCTGCAGAGCAATGGAGCCATCAGGGGGGGTCCTTGCTGCCCGGAACCCCTCCACGGGCAGTGGGCAGCTCTCTGGACCTCACAGGAGTTGGGAGAACCCGCAGATCCAACTGTCATCCAAGACAGCCCAAACCCAAGGCAGCTGGGGAACCTCAGGTTCAGGAAAGTCACCAGCTACTCCAAGGTGAACCCCAGGTCTCATCCAAAAATGAGCTTTCAGTGACCTCTTCTCCAGGATTTAAAAATGTCTGGGGGATATGGGCAGTTGGCTCCCTGCTGGTGGATATTTTTTGCCTCCATCGGTGCTCACCTATGAGGAAGTTGGCCTGGGAGGAGGAGGCACCGTACTGCTTCTCCAGGAATTTGTTGAGGAAGGTGGCCAGACCCGCAATGACGGAGGAGAAGCTGCACTGAGCCAGCACCAGGAGAATGAAGAGGGGGTTGAGCAGCAGCCTGAGGAAGATCTTTGGGAATCCTACAGGGAAACCATAGGAAAAATGTCTTTTAGCCATGTGATCTTCACGCCAGCAGTTTGTACTGGGAAGAAACCCCCACCCTTAGCCTGATCCCAGTAAGGATGTCTGTGGGATGATGATGATGATCTACTGGGGACGTCTGCGGGCATGGGACAGTGGGAGGGGAGACACCCTACTGCGTCCCAGCAGCTGGCAGGACTATGGATGTGTTTTCCTGGTGGGACACTGTGTCCTCTGTCCCCGTCAACAGAGGCAGATGGACCCTGGGAGCAACTCTGTTTGTTTGGTCTCTTACGAGTTTTCTAATTAGCAGAGAGCAGTGGAGAGCCAGCACCCATTAAAGCCCAAAGAGAGGAGAAGAGGGAACTGGCAGCTCCAGGATATGACTGCAGTGGAGGAAGAGGCAAGGAGGGAGGGGATTTATCTGGCAAGAAATCCTCCCGGAGCTAGAAGAGTCATTAATCTGGTCCCTCAGCAGTGACATCCCTCTCAAGGCTGTTTTGGCTCCACATAAACAGTGTCAGCTGCAGCGGGGTGACCTCGTCGAGGAGCTGGTGGCGCCGGCAGCCCCCTGCCCACTCCTGGAGCTGCAGCTGAACATCCCAGCGACCCTTTCCCGGCCTCCTCGTACCACTTTAAGGTCCTCAGCACAGAATTTGGAAACAATTCAAGCCCCAAAGAAGAGGGGCCTCAAGAGGTCTGTAGCCAGAGGGAGGCTGTTCCCACCTCCCCGTGGTCCTTAGGCCCTCGTGGTGCCAGAGCTGGTCCACACACGGTGCTGGGCTCCCAAGGACTCCCAACAAGCNGACCTGCCAGGAGTTTACTTTTTATAAACTCCAGCAGGGAGGTCTCTTCAGCAGCCCCTGTCTCCATCTTCCTGAGCATCCCGGCCTCCGTGTTCCGCTCCTGGGAGGGGAGAGAGGAGCAGCCTGTGGTGAGGGGGGCTGGCACTGGCCTGGTGCAGGGAGGCTCAGGAGGGGCAGGGTCTGTCCCAGGGGCCTTTGACCCCCAGCCAAGCCTGACAATTGCAGCAAAGCCCCATCCCACGGGCCCTGAGCTCTTCTCCAGGCTGGGAGAGCTGGGAGTGTTCATCTGGAGAAGGGAAGGCTCTGGGGAGAACCCCTTCCAGGGCCTAAAGGAGCTCCAAGAGAACTGGAGAGGGACTTTGGACAAGGGCCTGCAGTGCCAGGACAAGGGGGAATGGCTTCCCACTGCCGTTAGGGTTAGATGGGATCTTGGGGACAAATTCTTGTGGAGGTGAGGCTCTGGCACAGGTATCTGGAGAAGCTGTGGCTGCCCCATCCCTGAAGCATCCAAGACCAGGTTGGATGGGTCTTGGAGCAACCTGGGCTAGTGGAAGGTGTCCCTGCCATGGCAGGGGGTGGAACAGGATGGGCTTTAAGTTCCTGCCAACCCAAACCATTCTAGGATTCTGTGATGAAAGGGGTGAATTATCTCAAATACCACTGCAGCCTCTGAGCAGAGCAGCAGGACAACAGCTTGTTGTTGGGAGGTTTTGAGAACTTGGAAATCTTTCCTTCCCTGAACCCTGACAAAACACCTCCCTTTTAACTCCGCAAAAAGTCTGAAAATGAAAGTTAGAGATAGTTCAGCTCAAGTTTGGGGAGTCCTTTAGCCATAACTGTGAAATATTTTGGGTTTGATTTTACCTTTAAAAAATCAACAAGTAAACAATTTCAAAACAGAACTGAAGTATTTTTGTAACAAAACCAGCAGGGTTTGGCTTTGAAAACACCAAAATGATACACATTAATTATTTTCCATCTTCTAAAATTTGTTTTAATGGGAAAGGGTTGCTGGGCTTGCCCTCCTCCCTCCCACCCTTCTCCTCTGGGGACGGGTATTCCCTCCCTGAGCATATCCCTGGCTCCAGGAGGTTCCAGCCTCTGGAATGAGGTCTCACCTCTCCTTTCAGCATGTACCGAGGGAAGAAGAAGTAAGGGATGGAGGTGAGCACCAGGCAGCCCGAGGAGATGAGCAGCCCCAGCCACCAGGCTCCGATCCACCGCTGGTCACTTGGCGTCAGGTCCACTGTCATTGCAAGACACAAGGACACACTGTAAGAGCTCCAAGGGTGAAAGGGACAAATCTCCATGAAAACATGGGCTGGTGGGGTATGAAGAGTCCCTGTGGGCACAGCCCAAGGGTCTCTCCACTGGCATGTAAGAGCAAATGGATGGAGGTGGGAGCTCCCACCAGTAAGACCGGCCCTGGCTGTGTTTGTCCTGTGTTTTCCCTGGTCAGGGCCCTGTACCACCACTCACCCCAACTGTACCGAGCCTCCCAGGTGACTGCAGGATGGATTTGGTCAGCATGGAAGCAGGCTGGTGGCACAGGTTCAGCTCTAGCCCCTGAGCCAACCAGTGAGGCAGAGGCTATGGAGAACACAGTGGGCTGGACCATGCTGCCTGTCAGGGATGCTGAGCCAAGACAGGGACTGGGAAAGGGCACGCTGCTTTCCTGGAAAAAGCTGCTCTCCCATTGTTCCAGGCTTGGTCTCTTTCTGCTTGCAGGGACCAAGGGAAGGCCCTGTGCTGGCAGAAGCTCCTGGTTTCCGAGTGGACCAAACTCCAGGCGCCTTCTCCGGAAAAAGGAGGAGAAGGTGAGAGCCGCTCTGTCTCCAGCACACACATCCTTAGGCTGGGCCAAGTGATGCTCATGGGAGGTTTGAAGGATTGCCTGGCTTGGCGTGGGGATCCGGCTGCCCACAGCTGGGATGTGGAGCCTGGGAAGGAACCGGTGCCAGCTCCGGGTGGGAGCTCCGTGCCAGGGTGTGGCAGGAGAGGAGCCCACACCCCACTGAGACAATCATCCCACTTCCCCAAACAGGACCACTCCACTCTGGACCACGTCATCATGGAGCGACCAGGCAGAGGCTGCTAAATCTGTCTGCTGCCTCAGGGAGTGGGCCAAGGGATTTTGGCATTTCCTGCCCACGTTCATTTATTATTCTTATCAGGCACCGGACAAAAATGTCAGGCAGGCTCTGATCTCTCTAAGGAAACACAGGAAAAGCCACATTAATGATGGAGCTGGGGAGGATTCTTTAGTGATTAAGTTACCAGAAATAATAGGCACGCGCCATGGATAAAGCAAATTATCCCTGCGGTGCCGTCAGCTCAGCCCCTCTCTCTGCAGGTTGCTGGTGGCGGGTGCTGGGGAGGAGGATGAGTAGGCTCAAGTTCTCTGTGTATCCATAGGGCAGTGGTTGCTCTGTGGTTGTCTTCTCCATCCCTGGATTCCTCAGATTTCCCTGTTCCTCTCCACCGCCATGCTGGGGCTGTGGGATACCTCCTCAGTGTGGTGGCAGTGGGCAGACCCCAGCCATGACCTCCAGTGCAGCACCATGAGTTGGGCACTGGAATGCCCCTACCCCAGGGCTCAGCTTCAGTGGTGCTGTCAGGACCACCTGTGTCTGCCCTTACGGGGTGATGACGGACTGGAGGAGTATGCTGGGGGTGCTTTTCCAGGTTGGGTCTCTCCGGGGCAGTGGGTTTTATGGGTCACAGGACTGGTGGCTTCTGTCACCTTTCATCTCAGAGTGACCTTCTGAAGACCCCCAGAGGGTCTTTAGGACCAGTGCTACCCGAGCAATACTCACCAGTGTCAACCCTTCCGATATCCACGAAGAGCCGCAGCACCACGGACCCCAGCAAGTACCCAAAGGCAGGGCCAAACACAGCAATGGCAAAGAGGATGGCTGGGAAAAGGGAGCAGAGAGAGCCCCAGTGAGCAGGGAATGGTATTCCCATGCAGATATGGCTCCTGTCTTCCAAGGAGACACAGGAATGGTGACGCAACACATGGAGGGGAGAAACCACCCTTCATCATGCTTCAGATGGTGAGAAGGTCCCCACTGCCCTGGGCTTGATAAACTGAAGGTAGTGTTTATCTGACAGGAGCAGGAGGGGGAAGGCAGCTGCCTGTGGGAAAAGTCCCTCTGCTCTGCTGCCATCAAGGCTTTGCTGACACAATACAAGTTGTCAGCTACACCATGAATATCCAAGATATTCATGAACCCCAGGGGGCAGCAGGGCAGTAACATCCTGGGCTCACACAGGTGGTTGAAACCTTCATTTCCTCTGGGATGCCAAGGAAACACACACATCCTAATCCTCAGATCCAAGGGAAAACATTTGGTACAAAGTTCAGGAGAGGTGAAAGATTCTGAGGGCAAAAAGGCCACCAGACCACCCGGGTGCAGCTGAACCCTCCCGTTCTGAAATAGATAACCCATGAGGTCAGAACGTTTTCTTTTTGACTTGTTTGCAATGACAGGATCCAAGAGATCCAAGATACAGGATCTGTTCTCCTTGAGAGAAAATCTTTATACAACCTACTCACGATGTTTAAAAGGAGAAAGTGAGGTTGAGCTGCACCAGACATAAAATGAAACAGGACTTGGGGAGATGGAATTTCTGCTATATTGAGGCAACCTGGACCCCCCGGAGCCATTCACCCTGACAGACATTCCCACAGCCCTAAAGGGAGCACCTGCGTTATAAACAACACACTGCTCCCAATTTCCTTCCTCTTCAGAACCTTTCAGGTTCCTTCAGTCCTTCATTTTCCTTGCAGATTTGGGGGTTCTAAGGGGTGAGTGGGATGATTCATTAGAACAGTGATCCCTCAACTGCAGTGTTCTCACTGCAGAGGGAAGACAAAGATGCTGGAGCTTGGAGCACCCTGGGACACTGGAAGGTGCCCCTGCCCATGGCAGGGGGTGGAACTGGATGAGCTTTCAGGTCCGTTCCAACCCAAACCATCCTGGGATTCTGTGAAACAAAACAATGTACAGCAATGGTCCCACTTACCAACATAGAGTGGGGAATTGTTGGCGTCTGCGAAGTCGTCCACGTAGGATATCCCAAAGGGCTGGATGGGCACGGTCCCGATCCCGGCCAGCAGCTGGGCAATGACCATCATGGCCCACATGCTGCTGGCCTCCTTCTGGGGGTCCTGGGTGGTGTTTGGGCACACAAATCTACTCTCTGCATAGCACAGCTCAACCTGCCCCTGGCTTTTGTTACCTGGAAGGGAAAAAAAAACGAGCATTTCAACACTGGGTACATCCCCTGCTTCCTTCCACACTAAATCCCCAAATAGCAGGGATCTCCCAAACTCGCTGAGTGAGCACAAACTGCTGGATTTTGGATGGATTGCTCATTTTATTCAGCAGTTCTCATCACCCTGCCCCCTTCCTTTGGAGTATTACACTGAGGTCACGGTAGCAAACAACCAGGCTGTGATTTTAATCAAATTTTTAAACAGTCCATGCCATGGAGTGAGGGTGCTCTGGGTTTAATGAGGGCAGACCTAACCCATGGCTGGTTTTTGCTGTCTGTGGTCTCTGCTCCCTTGTGGTACCTGGGCAGGAAAAGGGAGTGATGCCCTCTGGGGTCAGCTGGCTGCCCTAAACAGGACACCCTGCCCTGAATCTCTGCTGCCCCCACGGCTCAGGAGTAGCCCAACTTATTCCAAAACATGGTCCTTGCTTCTTCATACAGCCCAGACACCGGGGGACTTCACCCTGCTCCAGACTGCCATGGAAATTCCATCCAGGACTGAAGTACCTTCAGGGGCTGTTCACAGACTGAATGTGTTCTTTTCCATCATCAGGTAATCCTCATAATGTCAATTATATATCATAATATCATATAATATATGTCAATTATATAACAATATCAATATCTCTGCCCTGTCCATTTGTTTTTGCAGTCCATCCTCTAATCCTGTTCAGTTTTGCAAAGGTGTTCTGCAAGAATTGTGCTCTGTACAGAACTTTCACGTCAAACACAGTTCTCGGTACTTTCTTTCAATCTTTTCAGTGATTTCTGGTTATACTTCCATGGTTGCACACAAGTCCAACACTAATCCATTGGACATTAGCATTGCTTGACCAATGCATAATTCCTGTCCAGTTTCCTTATTGTTGTACCCATTCACCCACGGAGGGAGCCCGGGCAGGGAGCAGGGTGATACCTGCTCCTTCCTCATTTCCTTTGCAGTAAGAGCAGCCCCTGTCCCAAATCCTGACCTGTCCATAGCATGATGCCTGAATTTAAGCTGCTGGAAAACTTGACATCTGATGCCTGATTTACTCTCCAAACTCAAAAAGTCATGGGATGGGGATGAGCAGAGATCTGGGTTTCAGAGGTGGCAATTCCCACAGTGCCTGAGGCTCATCAGCATTCTGAGGATTTAGGGACCAAACTACTTTGGAAAGACCAAAGCCAGCCTTGTGGCAAGTGGTGCTGATTCGTCTGCTTATTCCATTCTGCATGGAAGACAGAGCTGTCATCATATGCACGAGCTTGTTCCCAAAGCCTTCCCAGCTAAAGCAGCAGCAGCCTTCCTTGGAGCAGATCCTAAGGCCAGAGCAGAACAGGCCCTGGGAACAGGGGAGCTTTGCTTGATCACAGAATTCTGGAATGGTTTGGGTTGGAAGAGACCTTAAAGCCCATCTCATTCCACACCCTGCCATGGGCAAGGATACCTTCTACTATCCCAGGTTGCTCCAAGCCTTGTTCAGCTTGGCCTGGAACAGCTCCAGGGATGGGGCAGCCACAGCTTCTCTGGGCAGCCTGTGCCAGGACCTCACCCCCCTCACAGAGAAGAATTTCTCCCTAATATTTAATCTAAACCTACTCTCTCACAGAGAAGCTGTGGCTGGCCCATCCCTGGAAGTGTTCAAGGACAGACTTGGAGCAACCTGGCATAGTGGAATATGTCCCTGCCCATGGTAGGGGGTGGAATGAGGTGTTCTTTAAGGCCCATTCAAACTCAAACCATTCCATAATTCTGTAACAACAGCTAGAGTAACACCTGCAGGAGAGGCAGAAGAAACCCCATGCGTCATTTTTGCATTCAGAAGGGGTTCCAAAGCTACAATGATGTCAGGTTTAACCAGCAAGCAACTACCCACCTCAGGGCTCTGCCTCCAACCACTGTTTAAATCACGTGTGCCCTGGAAACACCCCTTTTTTTTCGGGCAGCCACACATCACCCATCCCGGAGCAGCTGGATCCGGGTTTGTGGGGCACAGCTGGTGGCACTCACCGGTGCTGAGTGCAGTGTACTCGTAGGGGCCCGACAGGAAGTGGGGCAGGGTCACCAGGAAGGCCCCCAGTGCCAGCAGCAGCCCCCCCACGCCGATCACGCGCGGGCGGTGCACTCGGCTGCCGAAGTAGCTGACGAAGATGATGAGCACCACGTTGCCGATCTGGAAAAGGCACGGAGAAGCAGGAGGAATGTGAGAAGACGTGACGGAGGACACGCAGACCCTACGGCTGTGTCTGGGGGGGTGGACAGGTCTCTCGTCAGGAGGCGTTTCACCCTCACAGGAGCATCCCCTCGTGCGCCCTGAGCATTCACAGCACGGCACTGCTCCCTTCTCACCTCCAGCCAGAGGGGCACTCCTCGGCCTCGGCCACCTCTGGGCATCCCTTGTTGGCATGAAGGACATCACAGCCTCCCCGTGGTCTGGCTGGGGTTTTCTCAGCTCCCACAACTGTCCCCCACCCCACAGGCATTACAACATCATTTAGGTTGGAAAAACCCTCCAAGACCATCAAGTCCAACTGCTCCCCCAGTGCTGCCAAGGCCACCATTGACCCATGTCCCAAGTGCCACACATCTGTTAAATATCCACACGTCTGTTAAATCCCTCCAAGGATGGAGACACCACCACGGCTTTGGGCAGCTGTGCCAGGGCTGGACAACCCTTTCAGTGAAGAAATTGTCTCTCATACACAAACTAAACCTCCCCTGGCACAGCCTGGGGCCATTTCCTCTTGTCCTGTCCCTTGTTCCCGGGGAGAAGAGATCGACCAATGTGGCATAAACTGACAATTCCTCCAAAACCAGCAAGGAATGAAATATATTGTCTCCATTCCTGTGACTCAAACAGACGTGAGCCCTGCTACAAGTCCAGCTCACTGCAAATATTTATGACCCTGGACATTTGCAACTGCAGACAGCATTAGCTAGAAAGCCATGAAGCCATGCAGCTCACTCAGGCAAGTGGGTGAACACCACAAAATTCCCATTATCTGGGCTTTGACAGCTCGGGACAAGCTAAACATCCTTTCAACTTCGTCATGTTGAAGCTGTCCCTGCTTACTGCAGCGGGCTGGGCAAGATGGCCTTTAAAGGTCCCTTCCAACCCAAACCATTCTGTGATTCTATGTATGGCTAAGAAAACTTTGTATTTATGTTTGCATGGGCTCCCTTGTTTGTCTCTTTGTGGGTTTTGTTCTTGGAATTGCTGTAGGCACCAACGCAATAAGATTGTTGTCCTGGACAGGCAGGGCACCTCCCACAGTCACAGACAGCAGGAAGTCTCAGTGGGCCCTGAGACATCTTTTTAATCCCAAATGTTCACGCTGGTGGAGGTAAGACTTGGGAATCCACTTCCCCAAGGATCCAGGAAGATTTCCAGTGTCCAGCTCCTTGATGGAGCATCCCATGTGTTCACCAGGGAGCTCACAAAACAGTGTGCTGCCACTTGGTGCCAGCAAAAAAGTCTCTGCCAGCAGATCTTTTCCTGGCCTTTGCCAGGCTTTGAAGAGCTGCTACGAAGGACAGAATTCCTGAAAATGTGAATGAGAAAATTTATTCCAAGGGATTTCTTGATAAGAAAGTGTTTGTGAGAAAATCCTCAGCCAGCTCAGCAACATGCCTTAAACTACCAAAAGGCAGGGTTAGATAGAATATTGGGCAGAAATGGTGCCCTGGGAGCGTAGTGAGGCCCTGGCATAGGCTGCCCAGAGAAACTGAGGCTGCCCCTGGATCCCTGGAAGTGTCCAAGGCCAGGCTGGACAGGGCTTGGAGCAACCTGGGATAGTGGAAGGTGTTCCTGCCCATGGCAGGGGGTGGAATGAGATGGGACAAACTTAAAGGTCCCTTTCAACCCAAACCATTCTAGAATTCCATCCAGTGGAAATCTGCTCTTGCCCAAGGGCCATCACCACAGGGCCCTCTGTTCCCCCCGGACGTGGCGGAGCAGAATGAGTGTGACGAGGTGTCCCAGAGCACAGCGCAGCTGCTCCTCCCAGCACACGGAGACTGAGGAAGCCCCGGGCATGAACAACCCTGAGACCATGTTGGGAAGGTGCCCCCAGCTCCTGGCCACCCTTTGGGTGTTCCTGTCCCACTTACCTCATGCAAGCTGGAGATGAAACCTGAAGAGAGGCTGGAGAGCCCAAAGCGCTTCTCGATGGTGGTGAGGCTGCTCTTGAAGTTGGCGCTGTAGAGGAGCTGGGAGAGCTGGAGGAGCCCATGGCACAGCACAAACACCTGTGGGAAAACAAAGATTGCCACCCCAGTGAGGACCCAGTTGGAATCACAGACTCCTTAAGGTTGGGAAAGACCTCCAAGGTCATCAGGTCCAACCTTTGACCGAGTACCATCATGTCCACTAAACCATATTGGGAAGTGCCACATCTACTCACTGTTCGAACACTTCCAGGGATGAAGGAAGTGGGTGGGTGACCCAACCACTTTCCTGGGCGGCCTGTTCCAATGATTAACCACTCTTTCAGTGAAGAATTTTCCCTGCTATCCGATGTGAACCTCTCCATGCACCCTTAAGAGGCCATATGAGACCACAGGGCCCTGCTGCTGCGTAACTGCTGGCGGCCACATCCTGCAGGAGTGTATTCCAGCTGGATTTGGCCAATGGCTGCACGTCTGGCATGGAGCATCCTGGGATTCACTCAGCTGGAAAGTCAATTAACCGAACCTGCTCCAAGGGGTGTTGCTAGAAAAAGTCAAAAAAGGGCGTTAAAAGCCCCAGAGGGAGAGGATGAAATATGCACAGCGTGGTCTCACTACTGGAAGACTCCAAAATAGTATTCCAAACCCAGCACCCTCCCTTGAGCCAGGCCGTGAGTCAAGCCAGGAGCCAAGCTGAGCAGAGGCAGAGGACGGACACAGAGAGTTTAGGGAGAAATCTGGTTGAAAGAGCCCGGGTGGGCTGCGAGAGGAGAGCGCTCTGAGCCAGGGATGCAAGAGACAGCTCACAAATGTCTTTTGATCTATATTTAGTCAGAACAGCTTTCCTTTATTTTTCTTGGAATGGAATGCATCCACACAGTGCCAGAAGTATTTTAAAACCAATTAAAAAAAAAAAAAAAAAAAACCACCAAAAAAAAAGGGGTAAGGTCTTTTTATTTAGATTCACAGGAAATCAAATATTTGCTGAATACAGGAAGAGTGTTCCTCATTGATAACGTCAGGAAGTGCGGGATGATGGATGGGGGATCAAAGGTACTGCAGGGCTGACAAATTCCTGATGTCCTTGGCCAGGAGAGCAGCAATAGTCCTTATGAGGATTTATTTGGAAGGGCGGTAGTGCCCAATAGCCCTGACCCACTAAACGATAAAAGAAAAATCAAAAAACCACCAAAACTTAGTGGCCAAAATGACCACTAAGTGATAAAAAAATCAAGAAAGACCAGCTTGGAGGATGCAAATTCCATAAGTGGGGTGAGTTCTGTTTTGGGAGAAGAGGACAATGCAGGACCAGACCCAGCAATTGTAGCAGAATTGGGGTAGAAGATGGGCAAGAAAATGGTTTCTTGGGAGTCTTTCCCTGTGAGGGAAGAGAGATCCAGCCAAAAGACCCAGCTGGGAATCTAAAAGCATAAGGGATGGGGGAGATGCTGACAGACAGCAGAAGAGAGGAGGATGGAGATGAAGGAGAAGGAGAAAATGGAGCCCCAGCAGTGTGAGGGCAGGCTTGGAAAAACCTGGAGACCACAAGGAAGACGAAGGAGAAAGGCAAACAGCCAAAAAATGAGGAAAGAAGGATTAAAGGCACAAGCTGCTATCATGGAGTCCCCGTAAACATCTAGGAGGGGTGAGAACAGACAGGCTGGCATTAGGCTGGCATTGCCATTGCAATAATCAGGAGAGGACAAAGTCCCAAGCTGAGACTTTGCCCCGACAAAAAGCTGCAGAACAGGAATTTGGGGTGTAACGTGGGAAATCCTCCCAGACAGGGCCAAAGTAGAAGTGAAATATCTGCCAGTAAACTCTTGAAGCTAAATGACCTCTCCACCCTCCCACTATCAGCTCCCACACTCGAAATCCCATCCCAGGACAAAATCCTGCGGGTGGAAGCTGGATCCACCACCTTCCCCAGGCCTGACCTGGAATCAGCGTGGGCTGATCTGGAGCAGAGGGGTGACTCCTGTGAGGATGGGAACTGGACAGGGGATCTTGTTGCCAGAGAACATCGATTTCTGTCCCTGTGGCTCTGGCCACACTCTTCTGAAACCACTGGAGCAAGGAAGCTCCGGCTGAACAGCAGCGGTCTGGGACTGGCCGAGCTGCAGAGCAGCTGGACACAGAGCTCTCCCGGAGCCAGGCGTCGGCCGGGGAGGCAGAGCTGTTTACCAACAGGGAGGGAAGAGGGTGGATCACCCAGGCCGAATTTAGCGCAGCAAATGTCAGCCCGATCCCAGGGCAGATGGGGAGATGGAGTGTCGAGGACAGAGAGGACACCAGCACGGAGGGAGGATGAGGAGGAGAGGCAGCCTGGCTCCCCGGAATGCTGGGGTTGGCAGGAGATGGGTTGGAGGCATGGAAGAACCATGGGAACCACAGCAGGAGAGGAGATGGACAAGCCATGGGTAGAAAGGGCAGGGAGGAAAAGGCAGAACTGCCAGGAGATGGCCTGAGATGTGTTTACGCCTTGGTGATAACTTGGGATGTCCAAAAAGGAGCCCTGGATCCAGAGATATCTGGGAACAAGCTGGGGCTGCCTGCCAGGAGGGAAGATGGGGTGGGAGAAATGCAGCTGGAGAGCACCAGCGAAGGGAGAGGAAAACCTTGGGGTGTGACTGCTTCCCCCTGCCCATGGGTCCTTCTAACCCAGCTCTGCAGGATTAACCAGAAAGGCAACAAAGCCGACGGATCCTCCAGGGATGTGATCCCACCCTGAGACCACACAGCAGCCTCAGCCCTCGGATGTGCAGAGCCCTGAGAATGGGAGGGGAAGGGCAGGGGTGATTTTCTTCCTTGGGAAGAACCTGCCACCCAAAACAGCCAGAGAAAGGCAAAACAACCTTCGCTCCAGGACTTGTGCAGCTGGAGCGTGGCTTTTCCAGACACACTCCAAGTGTCTGGAGGTGAGATGAGGCCTGATTCAAGACTTCCCCTGAATTCAGAAGACTGAGTTTCAAAAAACAAGGACATCCCAAACCTTGAAGGCTCTGAGTGCAAAAAACTGGGAGAGAGCCTTACTTGGAGGGCTCCCCCAAAGGAGACCATGCACACCCTGAGGCTGGTGGACATGAGGGGCATCACTCTCCTGTGTCCCCTCCCAGCTCCTCATGGGTCTCTCCCACCCCTGTCTGTCTTCCCAAGCCTTCCCACCCCACACATTCATGCCGACCACCCAGAACCTGCTGGTGCACGGAAACCAGCCCCAGCCTGGCCCTTCCAGCTGCAGCGGATGCGCTGTGCTGCCCCACGCTCCCGCCGAGCAGGAGGGGAGGGAGCTGCCGTAATCCATCTTCCCTAACGACAAGAAGGGGTTCCCAAGAAAGAGCCGAGCTCACTCGCAGGGAGGTTTCGCTGACGCAAAGCCGACACGAGGGCGAAGGCATGGTGGGAGGTTGAGGAGCCGGGGGCGCTCCCAAGCGCTGACCCTGCGGAGCAGAGGCGTGTTTTTGGAGCTGCAGGCAAGCAGTGATTGCAGACGGGCAGGGAGCAGCATGGGAAGGCCAAAGGCGTGCAGCCACACGGACACCCCACCCCCCCACCCCCCCCCAATCCCAAAAATCCTCTCGTAATCATCCCCGCGCTTCTTTCGGAGCAATCCTGACTCCAGGCTGTTTATACAAGGCTCTTGACTCCTTTCCAAAAGGAGCTGCATTTAGAAGGGAAGCAAAGTCCTGTGGGAGACAGGCTGCTGCCCCCACCCTGCTTGTGGGGACCAGCACCTCCCAGGGCAGTGCTTTTTCCAAAGGAAGAGAAACCCAGCTCATTGCAGGGAAGGGGAAAGACTGGTCCTCCCATGCTCTGGACAACGGGAGCTGGCAAGGATTTGGTCAATCCCAGCCTCAACTTCCGTCTGAGATGTGTCCAGCAAATACTCAAGTTTCATTTAATAGGAGTGAACCATCTCTATGGAGCCTCCAGGGATCTCAGGAGTCAGGATAAGACTCTTCCAGGTGGGAGCTTAACTCTGCTCTGCAGGGACCACAGGTTTGGGAGGATCCTGCTATGTGTGGCATGGCCATTGCTCCACCTGGAGGAGTGAGTTAGGGGTTAATTCCTTGCTCTGCTTCCACAGCTCATGTCCAAAGTCATCCCTCACCTCATTTTTCAGTGTCTTCCCCTTGGCAGCCCCAGCTGGAGATAAAGAGGGTGGAAATGTTGATGGCACTCATGCTAATCTCCATGCCCGGCCTCTTTCCCACGGCAGTGGGGATTGAAAGATCCAGGGCTTTGTTCATTAGAGGGACACAAGGACTGCCTGGAGAGCTGGAGACCCTCACAGCACTTATCCAAGTGCTCCCAGGTGACTGATGACACTGAAGTAGGACATGGCCAAGAGCAAAATTAATCTGGCTGGAGTAAACCTTTGGAAAGGATGAGGAGTAAGGATGGAGCAAGAGTTCTTTCCCTATGCAGAGTACTACTGGAGTTGAGTCAAAGCAAAATTGTTTGACCTGAGTGACTTTCCTCCCAAAATCAGGGAACATTCATCCCAAAGGAGGAGACTCCAAGCTGCCCACCTCTGGATACTCCCTCCACTTTAATGTCCTGAGCTTGCAAGAGAAAAAAAAGGAAAGGGAGGGGGAAACTGTAGGAATTAATAAGAATATCCCCAAAAATTTAATAGGGAGAAGACAGAGTGTTTATTTTAGAGTTTGCATATGATCAACTGTTACTACACTGGGAGATCCTCCTGCAGTAGGACGGCTGAGGTCACTCAGTCCAAAAGAAATATATCAGCTGGACACGGAAAATGTAGGGATGTGTGTGGAAATACATCCCTCCTTGGCATCACTTCCCCATGGGCAGCTGCCTGGATTTGTAGACTAAAAAGTACCATGAAAGATGAAAAAAAAAGCACAGCATTTGCACAAAAGGAACCAAATACCCTGCACAGAGCCCATCCTTTAGCACAGAACCTCTGAGCCTGGTCCGATGGCAGAAGTTGGCTTCTAAGTGGGATTTCTCTTGCAAATAATAAAATAATATAAAAATTAACCTGATCAGGGACTGCCTGAAGCATGCTGGAATGATGACTGTCTACTGCCAAGCTACGCACGTTTTACACCCCTCAACTGTCACGTGCAAAGACAATATTTGCTCTTTTTGCAACAAACACAGACATGGGATTTCCTGGCACTGCATCCCAGGGACTGTGCAAGGCCCAGCTTTGCCCAGAATGGAGGTTTTTGGCTGCAGAGGGTTGCTGAGACAGACCCTCAGTGTGGGAGGCTTCTCAAGAAAATACCGCCCTCAAAACAGGATGCGGGGCATCCCCCAGCCTTCCCTCCCTCTGGCAGGTTGGGTGGTTGGTCTCCATTCTTTCCTGAAGGTCTCTTTTTCGTTCCGGGGCATCAGGATCCAACCAGGGTTTCCTTGAGGGCAGGTCCAGGCTGGCTGGGTTTTGCCTGACCCAGAAGAGTGTGCAAACACTCCTCCCGCCCGGCCGGCCGTGCCTCGTGCTCCCTATCAGCGTCACTCCTCTCCCGTCCCGCTCCCGATAATCTTATCTACGCTGACCACTCCTTGCTTGTGTTTGGGCACCCAACCACCTCGCCCCTCATAAAATTACCTTGTCTCAGGTCTCCTAGACCTTGATCCCACTAAACTTTCCAACCCATCTTTTTCCTTATCCCACTGATGGTGGTGCTGGTGAAGACCAGGTGGTTCTTCCCTTCTGGAGCCTGATCCCACCAAAAGCAGACGTGACCACAGTGCTGGACCATCCAAACCCAACCTGTGCTGTCTGGTGCCAGCATCATCACCACAAATGCTGGAAGACCCTGCTTGTCCTTCTCCTCATGTCACTGAGGACCCTACTTGTGTCTTTGCCACAGACACTCATCCAGCCCGCCGTGCCTGCCTGCGCAGTGCCCAGGATTGCAGTATTGCTTTGATTTTCTTCCTTAAATCGATGGCTCTAATCAGCCATGACTTTCTCCTTTCCATGTTTCCCTGTCCAGACCTACAGCCACGCTGCCTCCAGATCCGTGACTTGATGAATCTCCTGTTCTGGCTAAACAACGCAATTCATTATCTTTTCCAACAGGATATGAGAGCACAACTGGTACATCTCCAGGCTTCTGGAATACACTCCTCAGCAAATTCCTTTAGTCCCTTGGAAGGAAGGGACAAAAAGCTTACCCTGCTGCTGTTGGGACCTCGGACCCCAAGGCCAGGCTCCATTTCCTCTGCAGGAGACATCCAGCCTCCCCAGGGAGGTGAGAGCTCCCTGCATGCTCCAGCACCTTTATCCCGGGATGCTTTCAAGCCTTATCACCTTCTGAGAGCCCACAGTCTCCTCCTGACCTTGTTGTCCCCTCTCCTACCCTCTTCCATTCCCTCCCTCTCCCTGCCCCAGTACAACACCCAGTTTAAACCTCTCCTAGGGCTTTTAAATCTCTCTGGATCACCTCCGGCTGACATAAGTGAGAATAATTTTCTGTTGCTCTCCTGTTTCCTTTTCCATGCCAGGCGTTCTGCAGGCATGGGAAAAGAAAAGCCTCCCCCTGCCTGCACTAGCAACACTTTCACACTGCTCCTCTGTGTTCTCCAGCTTCCAGCTGAAACCAGTCCAGCTCCTCTAAATCAAAGGATATTTATAAAGCTCTCCTCCTTGTCATCTTTCTGGGGATCCCAGAATCAATTAAAATAGTTCAAAACCACGAATGAGACAGTAAAGGCGAAGAAGCCAAAATATCTGTAAACAGAGAATTCCTGTGGAATAATCCTTTTCCAGTGGCTGTCTGGAAGCAGAAAATGGACATAGAATCATCGCATCGTTAAGGCTGGGAAAGACCGCCAAGATCATCAAGTCCAACATGAGCTTAAATCGCGTGGTTGGGGCTCTGGACTGGGGTCCCTGGCCATGTGTGGGTATCAAAAGGACCGACCACCTTCTCCACCTTTTAAACCTGCTTCAATCCTTTAGGCTGTGAGGTTCTCGGTGTCCCCAGTGCCACCAGGTGCTGGCATCCACCCGAAGGTTGGGTTCATCCTGCATTTGCCGAGCAGCACAGCTGCAAGCCCCCCAAACCCCAGTGCCAGGCAGCACAGCCCTGGGAGCTCTGGTGAACGTCCAAGCAGGGAGACGTCCCTGCTCATCAGAGAAATCATAGAATCCCAGAATGGTTTGGGTGGGAAGGGAGCTCAAAGCCCATCCAGTCCCACCCCTGCCATGGGCAGGGGCACCTTCCACTGGCCCAGGATGTTCCAAGGCCTGTCCAACCTGGCCTGGGACACTGCCATGGATGGGTCAGCCACAGCTTCTCTGGGCACCCTGTGCCAGGGTCTCAGCACCCTCACAGGGAAGAATTTCTCCCCAATATCCCATCTAAATGTCTCATCATCACCCCCATCTCCACCAATGCTGTGGGGTTTCTGGGATGCTCCAGGTTTCGGTCCGAGCTCAGCAGCCCCAAAACCTCCCAGCCCCAGAATCTGAAGGCCTTTTGTGTTCTGCTTTGTCCCTTGCAGGGGGCTCAGGGTGGAAGCAGCGGGCAGAGGGCTCGGCTGCCCTGCCCTCAAACCGAAAGCAGAGGCTGGGCTCGTTCCAGGCGTGAGGCACGGGGGGCAGCAATCGCGCTCCGGCCGGGCCAGGCGCAGCCCGGGGTCGGTGCCACCGCCACAGCCATGGAATACCCACGTGGCACCGGGAGTGACTCCACAGCGCCGCACGGAACCGTCACAGCCGGGCTCCAGAGGGAGCGGGGAGCAGCTGGAACCGCACGGATCCAAGCCCACGGCCACATCCACGAGGAATGGCTTCCTGAAGCGCAGCTGCAGCGTTCCCGCATCCCGAGCAGTGTCCCCATGACTCCAAGCCCATCCCACTCTTCAGCCCCCCATAGAATCCCTCAAACTGCCCCTTTCCACCAGAGCTTTTCCCTCACTGATGCCCCTCCCTGGCACCGCTGTGTTCCCACACCTCCAAATGTCAGCGGCAACGGGTCCAGTTCTGGAAAACACCCTGGGAGAGATGGGGTCTGGTGCAGGGGGTGGTGGTCCCTGTCACAGGGATCATGGAGGGGCAGGATGGTTTACATGGAAAAATAATCTGTTATTTTGGCCCTACAGCCTTGCAAAAGACACCCTGAATATAATCCCATCACATGGGTTTTGGGGATTAAAGCTGAGCTTCATGATTAAGTCTTCCAAGTATTGATCATGTCCTTCCAAGCCTGTTAAAAGTAGGGAATTTTGTTGTGTTGGAAACACTGCCCTCATCAGAAACTGCCATTGCCTGCATGAGGCTTCCCATAAAATTTGGGGCTGGATGAGACCTTTTTATAATCCATCATTCATACCACCAGTGGCTTCTTGTACAAATAAGAGCTTCAAATCCTTTCAAATCCAGATGTTGACCACACCTTGCCCTCTGGTGACCATTCACTCCAAAACTCCCCAAACCTGGAAATTCCACCGTGACACTTTGACATCCTGCTCATTCTGGGGGCTGAGGGGACTGACACTGCACACAGGACAATGCTTTCTGACCCTGAAGCAGTTCTTTTGTTAATGTATATGTTTTCAATGCAAATATCACGGGACAGGAAGAGTGAACAGGTCAGGAAAGGGTGGGGGATCTTGTTGCTTTTCAATGAACATTTGCTCTTAAAAGTAAAAAATATTTCTCTGAGGGATGGGTGTCCTGACTGCCCAGCATCCCAGATGGAGCACATCATCCCTCTGATGCCAGCGAGCATGTTTGGGTAGAGCTCACACTGTTCCTTCATGTGCTTGCTTGGTGCCACTACCAGACTGCTGACTTTTTAAACCAGAAACAATTTTAAACTAGAAATTTGAAAACAACAACAAAAAAAAAGCTTAAAGAGCAGCTTTAAAACTTTTCTTCGGGCAATGGTTTTCCTGCCACTAGCAAAGTGACACCCCTGAGTCATCTGCCCTTGGCCAGATGCCCCTAAAAGGTCCCATCCAAGTGCCCTGGGGCATGTGGGGTGCTGAGCACGCAGCCTGACTTTAGGGCACCCACATCCCACGCCCTGCACCTGCCTATGGGGTGTACAAATGGAGTAGCATTTATTCATTGGGGCTTTTGTTTTTTAACCCGAAAGTTTTAAATCCTGCAAGAGGGTTTGGCGATGTTTTTTCACTCCAGGCTATTTTTGCTTGCTGCTAGTTTCCAGGAAAGAGCATGAACTGCAAGAAGGGCTTTGGTTTTGGGTGACTTTACTCACCCCAAGTCAGTCATTACTGCAGCAGCCTGGAGGGGGCTGGGGGCACATTTTGCACTTCCAGCAGAGCAGAGGTCAACAGTCCTCTCCCGAGGAACATCAGTGTGGCCCAGAGGCAGCCCCAAATCACCCAGGGTAATCTCAAGCTCTTTCTTCTGAAGCCCACAGCCAAAAAGCGTCATCAAGTCACCTGCTGGAATAGCCCAGCCTGGGCAGTGGGGACCTTCGGGGGTATGGGACTGGGAGACATCATGTGGGATCGTGCCTCCAGCCCTGGGAGCTCTCAGGAGGAGCAGCCGCTTGGGAACAGCCCCGTGATACCCTACAGCATTCCCAGAGAACTCCAGCACAGCCCAGGGAGGAGCGGGCAGCACCGTCCTTCATGCGGGGTGAGGAAAGCTCGATGGCAAACCCCAAACCCCATCACGACCACGACACCTTATCCACGGCCACACATCCCGAAAAAGCCGGGCTGGGAAGTGCTGACACACCACAGCACACACGCTGGGATCCAGGAACACCGGTGGGAAAGCCCAGCCCGGCCCGGGCAGCACCGGCACGAGGGGGTCCCGCCCGCCGGTGGTCCCTGGCACATCCCCGGAGCTGCTCCGTTCCCAAAATCTGCACCTGGCTGCTCCAGGCGCCGATGCGTGGAGGTGCTGCCAAGCGAGGCACGGAAATCCCCCCCTCCCAGGGACATCCAGGCGGATGTCCCGAGGACAGGAGCCAGCACGTGCAGCAGCCTCGGTGCACATCCAAAAAGCGGGGGGAAAAGCCACAGGCGAGGGGCGGTGCGGAGCCAGGGTGGCTGGCGGGTGTGAAACGCGACACACGGCCGGGGTGAGCGGGGTGCTCGCACGCAGGCAGCGAGCTCGGGAGCCCGCAGCTCGGGCAGGGCCGGCTCTCAGGTGACAGCAGCTGGGCAGCCAGCACCGGCAAACCCACCTCAACCCACCGAGCTTTCCTTTCTGTCACTCGAAACACTCCGCTCACCCAAGTTTTTGAAGCAAGCCCGTGTTATTCTAGGGCAGTGTTTTCTTTTCACACCAGGATGTGGTTAATCATTCCCTAAGCAGCAGCACACCGTGTACCAGACGCCGTGGGGAAGCTCACGGAGAGCTGCTCCGTGGGGTGAAACACGCGCGGGCCGCGCAGGGAATCGCTCCGAACCAACAGAGCCCCCCGGCCCTGCCCAGGCAGCGAGCAGGGCAGGATTCCCCAGGACTGCCCCCGCAGCTGGCGTTCAAATTCTGCAGCATCAAACACCCTTCCTTTCCCCCGGCGGTGCGTACGAGGGACACGGGGATGCGCGGGGTGGGCTGGGGTCCCTCTCCAGGCAGGAATCCCCCTCCCTCCCCGCCAGCGTCCCTGCCCCGTCCTTACTTTGATGTTGCAGAAGATACTCCTGGAGCAGGTGCTGGAGCTCCTGGGGATGTCAACTGGGGATTTGCCAACTTCGGGGTGGACTCCCATCGCGAGGGCTTCCCGGGGAGCCCGGGGCTGTTGGGCTGTGCCTGGGCTCTCGCCGCTCTCCGGCCCGGCCCGCCGCCCGCACGGACCGCGCCGAAATCCCTCCAAGGCTGCGAGTGAGCCGGGCAGCGGGAGCGTCAAGTTTTTATAAGTCGGCTCCCGGGAGCGATGATGAAACGCTTTCTCCTCCCTCTTTTGCTTTGCGCACCGAGGGAACTTTAAAGTCGCAGGAAGCAAAGGCAGCGAGCATGGAGCAGGTGGGGGCGAGGGCTCGGCGAGCCCGGACGCTTCGGGAGCGGGGGCTGCGGTGGGATGACAATGCTCTACCCACCCGTGGGGACACCCAGCGCCCCGAGCCGCCTCCGCGCTCCCGTGCCGGGCTGCGGGACGTGGCTGGACAAGGAAAAGGCGCTGGCGGCGGAGCCTTCCCGCAGGGAAAACGACTGGGATTTTAATTCAAAGGCCCCCTGAAGGGGCGAGAGGAAGGGGAGGCACCTTTCAGCAGCTGAGATTTGGCTCCCAGGTGGTGGGAGGGGGAAACTGATGGGGGGCCAGATGGAGAAATCCTTCCTTGGGCCGAGGGGTTTTGAAGGGGGAAAAAACCCTCCTTTGTTTGTTTTCATGAAAAAAGCTGCATTTGTGAGGCTCCTGAGCACTGGTGATTTTTTTCATCAACACCTCTCGAGGCTTTGTTTATGCAAAGCACTGATTTATTTTGCAAGCTCCTCTCAGGGGGAAACGCGTCAGAAGGAGAAGGGCAGGTTGATCCAGCCGGAGGAGAAATCAGCTTCAAGTGATTTGCCCACATTATCGCTTTCCCCGCGTAAAGCAGGTGGGGAGAGCAGGGGGACCCCCACGCGAAACACTGGGGCCCACCCTGGGCTGTCCTGAGGCTCGACACAGAAATCCCAGCGCCCGGGATGGTTTCCCCTGGGGGCTGGCGGGTCCCTGTGTGTGGTGCCAAGCAGCGAGCCCCTCTCGCTGGCACCCCCGGCCCCACGTCCCGCCGGGCCCCGGCCGTGGGCGCTCACCACGAGAGGGTGCCTGGAACCCGTGGGAAGCGGCTTCCCGGGCGCTGCCGTCCTCCCTCCCTCCGCACGACCCCCCGGTGAGGACCCTCGGGATCTGACCCTGCCCAGGGCAGAGTGACAATCAGCACTGCTAAGATAAAAAGAGCTCGTTTCGGCTGTCAGCTTCCCGGTTTCTGAACCCTGTCCCAGGACCGGTGGCTATCACTGGCTTTGGGGTGTCAAAAGAAGCACCCTTGTTTTNNNNTTTTTTTTTTTTTTTTGCTCCCATCCCCTAATTTGCCAGATCTGGGGCCAGGACACGGCATGAAGAATCCCCGACGGAGTTAGCCAAGACCTTTTACTCAACATCCTATGGCAAGAGGTGGAAGTTTCAGCCTTGCCAAGAGAAAAGCTCAAGCAAACCAACATCTCTGCTCCTCTCCCATCCTCCCCGGGAGCCCAGCGTGCCACTGACCTGATTTTTCAGGCAGTGCCTGACCCTCTCCCTATTCCGTTTATTTTGCAGCAGCCGTGACGCTCACTTTGCCATAACAACCCCCTCACACAGCAGCTGTTCTGGCCACTGACTCCAGCTTTTTCCCTACAAATTTGTCTCCATACAGCAAAACGCAGCTGGGAAGATGCTTGACAAGTCTGAGCCCGGCCTGGCAGCAGGGAAACACCCCTGCCCTGCCCTGTGACGTGGAAGGGGTTGGACACCCCGTGGGGGGGGGATTGGTGACCCCCACGAGGGGAGGCAAAAGGCTCTGGCGGGTCAAAAGGGAATTGGGACCCTCTGCATCTGCCTCTGGTGAACACCTCTGGGGCTGGATTTTGCTGCCCCACTGGAATTAGAATTAGAAAAGCCAATTTAGATTGAAAAAGTTTAGGTTGGAAAAGCCCTCTAAGACCATGGAGTCCAACTGTTCCCCCAGCACTACCCAAATGCCAACATCCACACCTCTGTTAAATCTCTTCAGGAATGGGGACTCCACTACTGCCCTGAGCCCCTTCCAATGCCTGACCACCCTTTCTGGGGAAGAATTTTCCCAATATCCAATCTAAACCTCCCCTGGTGCAGCTTGAGGCCGTTCCCTCTCATCCTGTCCCTGTTCCCTGGGAGCAGAGCCCGATCCCCCCCAGCTGCCCCCTCCTGTCAGGGAGTTGTGCAGAGCCACAAGGTTCCCCCTGAGCCTCCTTTTCTCCAGGCTGAGCCCCTTTCCCAGCTCCCTCAGACACTCCTGGTGCTCCAGACTCTTCATGGGTGCAGGTCCTTGGTGGGACTGACCGCACACCCCACTCAGTGGCTGGAGCAGCCTCAGACGTGCTCGGCAGCACAGGACCTGTCCCCCCAGGCACCACTTTCCTCCCCAGGTCTGGCCACCCCCAGCAAGCCCCTGCTGGATCTCAGACATGGAGCGGTGCCCCAGCGGGGCCGATTTGCTGGAGGGCAGGGAGAAATGTTGCTGGCAAACCACGCTGCTGTTGTATTTCTCAACGTGCACTCTTGCAATAGGTAAGACAAGGAAACAGCTGGTTCATGCCCAGCACTCGGACCCCCCAGGGGCTGCACACCCTGCTGACCCACCCCATCCACATCCTGGTCTGCGCTGCAGGAAGAGCTCCCAGTGAACATTTTTCCCGAGCAGGGAGCACTGCCCAAGCCTTGGCAGCTTTAATAGCAGTAGTAACACAATAAAAGCTGACAATCTGAATTTAAAGTCCAGTCATCTCTGACCATCAGAGAGCACTGCTGACACCTCCCAAGCTTTTATCCTGCTGGAAGAGAAACTGCAGCCCTTGGGCACACGTTCATCTCCAGCTTTCTTACACCAAAACTGCTTTTAAATCATGGGCTCAAGATTGTGCAACAGGGGTTAACCAAATGAGCTGCACGAGAGAAAATGAGGGTCTCTTGCCTCTTTTTGAGGATTCTCTACTGCATGTCATTTTCTTGGCAAGGAGAGCTCAGACTGAAGATAAGTGCATGGTAGTGAAGTGATGTATGGTGGTCCTGACAAGGGGAGGAGAGTTGGGTTTCACATTCTTCTCATCATTCTTGGTCAGGGCGATAGATTTGATGTCAAAGTGCCTGGCAGGACAGATCCCAGCTCGGCAGGGTTTGGTTCATTTTACAGTGTTCTTGGGCTGTGCTTCATCCTCAGCCCTCGAAACGAGCTCCTCCTCCGGCGGTCACGCTCCTCTGCCAAGGAATCAGTGGCAAGGAGAACCCCTGAGAGGAAATCAACTACTTCAGTCAGCAAGGCTGAGCCAGGCCATGAGCTCTGCATGTACCCAGCAGCTCATCCTCTAACCCAGCCCTTTCCCTCATCCAGAACAAGCCACGGGTGGAATGGTTTGTCTCCATATGGAACATGCCCACCTTGCACGTTTCCAATGGCCAGAGCAAACTTTCACTGGTGCAGCAGCGCAGGAACTAAGACAAGTCCCTCTTTGGGGTGCTCACCTTATTCATCAGAACTCTCTGAAGCCATTTTCCTTCTGCTGGGGAGGTGGTTGGGTCAAACTGCTTCAACATGACCACGAGTAAAGAGCAGGCTCTTTCCCTTCATTCCCCTCCTCAATTTCCGTGGAGTGGTGGGCTGATGCTTTCCTGGGCTGAGGCCAAGGCTCACTCTGCTTCACCACCCACCTTCAATCTGGCAGGAACTGAAGCACCTCGCTTTTCCTCCATGGTATCTCCAACCAATCATGGTATCTCCCGGTTGTTGCCAACTGGGCATTAAGAACACAGAAATCATGGAAAGGTTTGAGTTGGAAGAACCTTAAAGCTCATTCAGCTCCACCCCCTGCCATGGGCAGGGACACCTTCCACTACACCAGGTAGCTCCAAGGTACACCCTCCACCATCCAACCTGGCTTTGGACACTTCCAGGGATGGGGCAGCCACAGTTTCTCTGAACTTTAAACTTGGAAATTATTTTCTTTAGCTGTTCTGCCACCTCTAGAGGATGTCAGAGTGCTCTGACAGCCACCTTTGAATGGAAATTGTTTTGCTGGGGGAGCAAACACGAAGCCCCTAGGCTCCCAGGAGGTTTCAGAATTGCAAGTACAAATATTGAGCTGGGAATATGGATTTAGAAGCCCTTCCATGTTACCACAGCCAGTCCTTGGGGGTGCAGAGCAGCACACCAACACCCACCCCTGGGGCCCCCATTTATCCTCCAGGGCTGGTGGTGTGGCTCGGGGGGGGGAGCGAGGACCAGAGGGGCATCAGTGGCTCCTGCCAGTGCCTGTGGCTGGGAATTACAGAGCTGGGTTTGACCTGCCAGCAGTGCGTATTTGGAGCAGGAATACTGCTCAGGGGAAGTGCACGGCTGTACCTGAAGAACAGGCTTGGCTGGCTCACCTGAACTCTCCTGGGCATGGAGAGTGAGGGGCAGGTGATTCACCAGCACCCCCGGGGGTGTCCACCCCTGGGGAGGGGACACTGCTGTCCCCAAGGTGGAGAGGCCCACAGGGGATTTGCTTTTGGGACAAGCTGAGCCCCAGAGCAGGAGGTGACGCTGCCTGTCCTCCATCCGAGGCCACCACCAGCCCTGCAGGGCAGCCCGAGCCACGCCCAGGATTAGGAGTGAGGTCAAGGTGGGATGGAGGGCAGGCAGCTCGTCCGGGTGACGGCAGAGCTGCGTGCCAGGGTTAAACCTTCCCTGCCGTGATGCTGACTAATAAATGCGTCAAGCAGCTCCATCCCATATCCAAACCCAGGCAATCAAACCTCTTGCAGGGCAGCAGCAGAAGCAAGGTGCGTTCTGGAAGAGTAAATCGGAAGGCAGGTTTTGCCAGGTTGTGACTGCAGGGTGGCTGTGGAGCCTGGAAACTGGGAGGCCACGATTTTGTCAGGCTGAGACTTTAGGAAGAGCAAAGAGGAAAGCAGAAGCTCCTCTACTTTTAAGAGCTAACAGGAGAATGGAGGAAATGCTTTTAAATGACCCCTGGTGGTGTTTCATGTGTCTTAAAACAGCCATTTTCTTTCCCTCTGCCTTTTCTGTTTCAAGTAACTCTTGTTTATTCTGAGGCCACTTGAGTTTCACCATCAGTTAGGTCAACGCCATGGTACACCAGAGGCTCTTCCATTAAACTGGAGATGGCCTGAGGGGTGGATTATTTTGATGGGAGAGCCAACCCTCCCTTCTCCATGACACTTTTCCCTCCTCTCCTTTCTCCCCAAGAGGTTTTGGAGATGCCAGCCCCAAGGTGTCACGTGAGGGGCCTTTAGCTCAGGACACTCCAGAGGAGAAACTCTTGTGGCTGGTTAAAGCAGGAGGTGGGGGATTGGGATTAAGATCATTCATTCCACGCCCTGCCCATCTGTGCTGCGCCATGCACGAGGGCAGCTGGAAGGACGGATGATGACGTGCACCCCTCGGTGCAATGTGGGGGCTGTGAATCCCAGGGGTCACCCAGCACCCAGAGGACCCCCCCCCCCCCCCAGCCCTCACACCCTCCTGGCACTCTCCCAGCACAGTATTTCAAACAGCCAGATGTTCGTAGCCAAGCCAGAGCCCCGGCCTTCACTGCAGGATGTGCTCTGCACACCAGAACAAAGAGACAGTCTTTGCCTCGGAGGATTTGCAATCTAAAGCATCAGTATCCTGTAGGAAAGGCAATTAAAGGAGGCAGACAAGGATCTGACAGAGCCATTCAAAGCAGGATTGCACTTCCTTGAAATTGCTTCAAGTGATCACGATGAGACAATCTAAATTACTTCTGCCCACTGCCAATAAACTGCACAGCTGGTAAATATTTCAGGAACAGTGCCCCTAAGCGAGGATTCTGCTGCCTGAAAAGGTAGAGTCAAATATTTATGTAAAATTCCCTAACCTCCACACCTCCATGGACTTACACCCTGGAGAGACAGACTTTTCCAGGCTCTCCTTTGCCTCAAAATGGATTGCAGGGCGAAGCTGGTGCATCCAGCAGCACCAAAACCTGCTGTTGCTTGTAGGAGTGTCCTAAATCCCTGCAGGTCTGCAGAGCTGCGAGGGGTGAGACGTGGGACTGCATCAGACCCTGAGCAGCTCAAGGAGGGTCCTACCCAGAGGGACACCCCACGGCAAGGGGCCCGGGGAAGAAGGTGGTGACATCTCAGCGTCACCTGTCCCAGCAGCTGCTCCCAGCTGGGCGTGATCCAGCTGCACTGGCCATCCCAGGGAAAGATGGGGAGCTCAGGTGTCAGCCTCCTGCTTCTCTTGGGAAGGCCTGGCAGGTGACGTGTGAGATGTGTCACCGTGTGACACCCTCTAATTAATTCACTGTGGGTGAGGAGTCTCTGCTCTCTGACAGACAAGGGACTGATGTGAGCAGAGTCCCCACAGACACCCCAGGAAGGGCCAGAGGGGGTGGGATGGCCTCTGTGGTTTCGGACATGAGACACCCAAGTGCCCACATTGGTCACATCTCACTGGAAACCTTCACTTCCTCCAAGAGCTGATCCTTGCTGGGTGTATCGTGGAATCACACAAAGGTCTGGGTTGGGAAGGACCTTAGAGCCCATCCAGTTCCACCCCCTGCCATGGGCAGGGACGCCTTCCACTCCACCAGGATGCTCCAAGGTCTGTTCAACCTGGCCTTGCAGGGATGGGGCAGCCACAGCTTCTGTGACCTCCAAAGTTGGAAATTATTTTCTTTAGCTGTTTTGCCTCCTTTAAAAGACCTCAGAGTGCTCTGGCAGCCACCACTGAATGGAAATTAAACTAAAAAAAGCAAAATATCCAAAAGCTTTAATGGCTCTTACCCCATTACATGACAGGAGCTGGTCCAAGCACTGGGCAAAGATCACAGCTCTGATCTGATCCCTCCTGAAGCCGTTCTGAGGACAGTAAAACCACAAACTTTGGATGCTTGTAAGCTTCCCTCTGGAAAAAGGTTAAATTCAATAAAAAGAGGATAAGTGAGAGTGAATTCAGCATCTCATTCCTAATATCTCTGGCTCTGACTCCACTCACACTATTGCAAATCCTGAAGCTCTGGGCATTGTTAAATATGGAATGAGAGTTATGTGTTTGCAAGGAAAATGCTTTAGTCTCCACTAATAGGCAGCAAAATATTTTTATTATACTATATATTGACTTTTTGAACGATGATGGCAACAGGGGTGCCAACAAAGTTGTGTAATCATCCCTTTTTCTTTTTTTTTTCCATTTTGTTTTTCAACCGCTTGGAAGTTTCACAAAAGCTCCTTGTTTGGTGCGAAATCTCGCAGATCTGCCCGATGGTGTGGGGTATCACTGCACGGTTTGGCTGCCACCGAGGAAGGGTCAAGACCCCCCTCCACGAGCCAGCCTGGATTTCAGGCAGGAAACTCATCAGCACACCCCGGACAAAGGCATTAAACCTGCTCTGCCCAGGCGGGACGCGAGGCAGCGGTGGCTCTGAGCAGGGCGCCGAGGTCTGGCAGCCACCAAGCCCTGCTGACACGAGCTTTGTAGAGCCCAGCTGGGAATCGGGTTTGACAGACCCGCGTGTGAGTGCTCAAAGCAGTCGGATCCTTCCTCCTCTTGTGGTTTTCCACGGAGACACCGCTGCTACGGGCTCTTTACGTCCCCACACCAAACACCTTCGGAGGGTGTCTCTTCCCATGGGGTCCCCCTCCAGCAGTGAGATTTAGCAGCTCAAACCCCAAAATTAAGGTGAAGGCTTGGCCATACCTTGCTACTGGAAGCTCTGGCTCCATCCCGGGCGTCATCCCGAGAGAAGAATGCGGGCGTTGCCCAGGGCAGGATGGAAAACTGCGATGTCCGTCGCACAAAAAGTGCTGGAAACTTTCTGTTTGGAGAAGCTGGAATCAAAACAGCGAAAAGGTTTTGGATCACAAGAGCCTCTCCAAACTCTGAGTGCGGGCAGGGAAGAGCTGATTTTGAGCCGCTATCAGCATGAGCCATTACAAGTGAAATTTGTTTTCCTTGGAACAGGCAAGTCCAACTGGAACAATGGCTGGAATCGACATTTTGCAAAGAGAGAGTTTGTTTCATCTTGAAAGGCTGCAACACCTTGAAATATTTTCCAATGGAAACGACATTTGTTTCTGCTGATAAACACAGGAGTTGTCCCATCACAGTTTCCATCCTTCTCTGGCCCTTCCCACTTCAGCAGGAGGGATCCATGGAGCCACAAGCAAGTGCAGTGAAGAGCCATCCAACCATCGCATCCAGGGGGATGGAGAGACATCCAAGGAGTCACCATGGGCACAGCTCATGGAAACACCTATTTTAATGTGGAAAATGGAGGGCAAGACATCCAGTGGGATACGTTTTGGAGCCATAGGACCTTGGGGGAAGGCCAACAAATTAGGAGAAAAACAGAACTGAAATGTGACATATCACACAATAGGTCAACAGGAGACCTGGGGATGTTTTTTAAAGCTCTTGGTTCCGACCCTACAGGAGGAGGAGTCCTCTTTGCATCTCCTCCATGGACTGGGTGGGAGAAAGTCCCTGTTGACCCATGTCCAGGGCACTGGAGGAGCACTGGAGAGAAGCCAAAAACCCTGTCAGTTTTCCATAAAGAAAATGGAAGGAAAACAGGTAACAATTGAGAAATCTGAGCCCTGCTTTGTTGCAGCCTCAGGTTTCTCGTACCTGGAGAACTCGAGTAACCTCCAATCCCTCCCATCTCCAATCTGGACAAAAACTCTATTCTTGAAAAGCTTCATCAGCGGAAGAAAGTTGCGGTCTCAGGTTGGCTGCAGCGTTACCCTTTCACAATTTCAAAACATTTCCTTTAGTTCATGGCTTTTCTAGCACTATGTGATTAGCTCACATTCCTAAACAATCATTTCTGAACAAAATAATCTGCTGCTGTTTCCTTTCAAAAGTGGGCTGAGGACTCTGAGGAATCTTCCTCCCCCCCTCCCCTGTCCCACCCCCATCCCCCCCTTAATGACTGTGAAAAGCTTTGGGTTTGAACCAAAATGTATCCTTTTTTCCTTCCTCTTTTTTTAAAAAAATTAACACAAAAGAAAAAAAATCACAGTATTCCAGTCAAACGTGTTGGAAAGAGGATCCTTTCTTTCCTCTTCTCCTTTAGGAGATAAGACAAGGGGGAACAGCTTGGAACTGAGAGAGGGCAGGGCTAGGATGAGATACTGGGGAGAAATCCTCCCCTGTGAGGGTGGGGAGGCCCTGGTACAGGTTGCCCAGAGCAGCTGTGGCTGCCCCATCCCTGGAGGTGTCCAAGGCCAGGCTTCCTGGGGCCATCCCAAGGATGGGGCTTGAAGCAGCCTGGGCCAGTGGGAGGTGTCCCAGCCCATGGCAGGGGGTGGGACTGGATGGGCTTTAACGTCCCTTCCAACCCAAACCACGGTGTGATTCCCTGATCCTTCAAGAACATCCTGATGGAGATGATGCTTCAGCTCCCAGACCACCCCACACCTCGTGTCCCCTGACTGTGCTGGGGATGGGCTGGTGGAAGGAGAGACTCAGCACCACATCCCTGGGCCAAGTCCAGCCCACGCCGTCCCCGCCTCGGGGTATCGGCACTGCAGCGTCAGCAGGGGGACCTGACTGTCCCCAGCTGCTCCGAGGACAGCAAGGACCCGAGGCACACAAGAAGGGAGCGATCTTGGAGTGAGGAGCAGGTGTGGTGAGGAGCTGCCAGCTCCCATGACACACATTTTGCCTTCACACTCCCCCTGAGCCACTTCAGAGCCACCCCGCCAGGTGACTGAGAGAGAGAGTGACTGACTGACTGACTGACTGACTGTCTTCTCAGCCTCTGACACGGCTGCTCAGCCTCACCCTAAAAAATGAGGCAGCTGTTTATTTTTACAGGGATATCAGTAAATTGTTCTGTGAGCCATGATGGAGCACTCCCACCCAGAAGAACTCCTTTGACCAACCATCTTCCTGATGGGCTTGACTTTACTTAGAAGTTACTTGTTTTGAATCAGGAACGTTGTGTTCCTCGTCTGTATCTGACAGCTGACAGTCAGATGAAGGATCTGTCATAAGGTTTGAATTCCGGAGCAAAAGGCATGGCTGAGATCCCACCAGCTGGATCCACATTGGCTGGCTGCACAGAGACCCCACTCCAGCTCTCTTTGACACGCCAGCACAGAGCTGTAAGGGGAGATGCATTCCAGTGTAAAAAGGATGTGGTCAATGGTGGTCCCCAGAAGCTCTCCCAAAATCAATCATTTCAAGAGTGAGCTGCCAGCTCATGGAGCAAGCTGCCTGTTTCCCCTTGGAAGTGGCATTTTAAAGTTTCCCTGCACCCTGAGCAAAAGGAGAGGGACAGGAGCTGCTGTTCTTTAGAGAAGAAACTCCTCTGAGCTACTCACCTGAAGGGAGGACCACGCCCTGCTGCCGTAGGGGTGGGATGGTAGAGGCCACTGGGGAAGTTTGGTCAGAATTTGGAATTACACACTCATCCTTCAGCTCCCTCCCTTCTTCAGATCTCCTCGTGAGCTGGAGTTAAGGAGAACTGGCTTCACCTGGCACGGGTGGGCACTGTCTAGCCAGAACAATGGGAAGCTGTGTGGACACCACCACGCTTTTTGGGGCCAGTTGAGCTCTTTACAAACAGCCTGTGGGGTGATCTCAGTGGGGGCTGCCCAGCCATCCCATCCCAAGCACTGCCCTTCTTTTAGTGAGGAGCCACCGAAGTCGTCACCCCATTCAGCCCAGAGTCCAGCACCCCTGACACCCCAGGGACCCCACAGAACCCCAGTGCTCCCCTCAGCACCAAGAAAGGAAAAGCTCTGACTCACACCCACAGACGTGTTATCCACACGAGTTCAATAACATCAGCAAGGGGTCATTTCCTCAATGCCTGTTCTTGCTGTTTGACCTCTGGCTTTGCTTTTCCTTCTTTTGCAAGGTCACCCCTCAGCGCAGGTCACACCAGTGAGAAATGTCAACCCACTTCTGGGAACTGCTTCCTGAAACGTGCCCACCCCTGTTATCTCTGCGTTGACACGCTACTGAAGGAGCCTCTTGAATGGAAACACTCAACTGGGAAGAGAAATGGGACATCCCATCCCGCTCCTGCCTCCTCCCTGCTCCTTTGGGGAATGTCTGTAGGAAACACAGCCCTGTCCCTCGCAGTCAGGGCGCCCAGTGGTAAGACTGGGCTGTCCTGGCCCGAGATCTTCATCACCAAGGCACCAAACATCAGACAACAGCTTTCCTCATGTGACCTTTCTTACTCCAAATTTAAAACACAATGAGCCTGGAAAGATAAAAATAGTGGTTTAAATTTAGGTAGAATAGACTGAGAGGCACCATTGACACTTCCCCTTCCAGCGACAGCGGTCTGCAGTCAGGAGGAAACAAACAAAACAGGAGGAGAAGCCAGGCCAGCTGTAGGATGCAGTTGTTGAAGAGATAGCCAAGGAAAGATGATAGCATGATGTTTGTCCCGTGGAGACTCTCTGGACAATGCCTGACTCATCGTTTGTTGCCTGCTCCCCTGCTAGAGCGAGCGAGGCAGGGGATGGAACATAACTGGAATAGGTGGAGCACAGCAGCAGTTCCTCTCTCGCATGACTCAGGCTGCACCTCCTCCCATCCCCAGAGGCCCTGGCGTTTGGGGTCTTCCAGGGATCCAAGCTGCCCTCTCCGTGGGCTCTCGATGTCAACAGAAGGCCGTAGGCACCTGGGGACTCATCTCCTTTTCCAGTCCCACCAGCAGCTTTGCCCTCAGATGAACGATGCCGACCCAAACCCAGAGTGGTCACAAACAGAGCAGCAGCAGAGGGATGGGAAGATGCCACGAGGAATTAAGACTCAGCCAGTTCCCCTCTGCTGCCACAAACAACACTGCAGATCTTGCCTGGTCCATCCATGCATCAGGAAGCAGGTTCCTAACTCACCCAAATTAAGGAAAATTAACTCCTGCAGAGGTTGCTGGTGCTGGCACTGGCAGCAGCTGCTGCCTCTCCAAAATGCTTGGGAAGAACCAAGGACAGGCACATCAACCTGTCCTGTCAGCCAGGAAAACACCCAGGAGAGATGACAAGGATATGATGCAAACCTGGGGCTAAGTGGAACCTAGAGGGGAAAGATCACAGCCTGGTGTGGACAGAACCCATCAGACAGGTGGGGACAGGCAGCAGGTCTCTGGCACTTGAACGCAGTTGGTACCATCCAGATGTTTCTGGGTTTTCAAGGAGCAGTGCTGTGCCATGGTCTAGAGACAGATCCCTGGGAAAACAACAACTGATGCAAGACACGAGGCATCCTCCTCACAGGTCACGGGCACAGAGGGGTCGAAAGAGCAGGATTTGGCGCTGTGTTTGTCCCCCAGGCAGCCTTTCCCTGCCTCCTCCAGCCTGTGTGCCCAGGGCCAGCCCTGACCCTGACGCAGCCGGGACGTTCCACAAGAGAGTGCGTCAGCGCCGAGCCGGCAGGAATGGCGCTGTGAAGAGCCTGTCCAGAGCCGTCGGCATCCCCAGCTGGACGCCGGCCCAGGACTCCTTGTTCTGCAGCACAGCCCTCCATCGCCAGAGGTAAGAGGCAGAGCCACTCAGGGAGCGCTGAGCGACAGCCAACATCTCTCCTGGAGGGACCAGCCTCGGGAACATCACCTTCAGCACCCAAATTCCCGGGGGAGGGCAGCAGGTTGTGCCCCTCGTTGTGAGCGCTAAAGCGGGGGCTGCGCGTCTCCCACCAGCACCCACCGGGGTGGTTCTCCTCCCAGAGCCTGTGGACACACTCCAGGGCATGGCAGAGCTCTCTCACAGGGAAAGGACAACCTTGCTGGGGACGTGGTACTGGGCTGGGGTCTCACTGGAGCGTGCTCCATCTACCCCTGGGACAGCCCGAAGATGCTCCATATGGAGAGTTTGGGACAGCTGCAGTTCCCTGGGGTTGCTGCCGGCAGATCATTGAACCACTGAATCCCAGGATGGTTTGGGTTGGGAAGCACATTAAAGACCATCTCATTCCAAGGCCCTGCCGTGGGCAGGGACGCCTTCCACTAGACCAGGCTGCTGCAAGCCCCATCCACATGGAGTGCACAGGTTGCTGTGCTTTGACTACCAGCTTGCTGTTGGAAACATTCCCGGGAGTCACACAGGAATGGAGAGGATGTCAGACCTGGAGTGGGACGTGGGGTTTGATTTAACACACTCAGTATTTATATGGTGAGGTCCTTCAAGAAGCAATTTCTCATTCTTTGCACAACAACATACCCAGGGAAATCCAGCCCCTCTCCTGCTCTTGTCATCCTGTCCAGGAACACAAGGTGACTCTGATGGGATCCCAGGCCAACATTTCCCTCTGAAGCACCGAGTCCCTTTCTACTCGCCAGACAACAACACAATTCACAGAAGCAGAATCTTATGGCACAGAGCAAACCCAACAGGTACGGGGTGCAAAGAGGGAAAGCAGACCTGTAGCTCCTTAGGGCAGAGCCGTCCCCACCACAGAGTGCCAAGTCTTAAATGTTTTTTAGCCTCTTTCGCAATCCCCATCCCAGGAATCCTCACCTGGGCTGCTGGCACCTCTTCAGCTCAGAAAAAAAAATGTGCCAGGAGAGGGGATTTTTCAAGCCTTCATGGATAATTCCCTATTTCTGGGACCAGGTGATACCGGGACATTCTCCTGCAGTGCCCAAGAAGAAAGGTAAACAGGACACTCGATGGACTCAAGAGGGTGTGTGCTCTTCCTCAGCAAATATTTTGAAAAGGCTGACTGGAATGCTGGTATGGCTTCCTCTGGACTGGGAATTTCCCCCCCACCCCCCCCACTGCTGGGGCTTGGATCGGGACCAGACGAAGAGGCGGCTGCGTTGGTAACACAGCTGGAGGTGTGGAGACATCTGGGTGGTGGGTTTTGTTTTCTCCCACCATTGCATGCGTCCAAGAAGCTCTTGTAGGAAGGATTCTCCTCGTGAAGGATTCAGGAAGAAAATCAACAATTTCAGCAGAGAAAAGCCCAAAACAAGTGTGCACCCAGGTAAAAGCAGATCCAAAGAGGTTTTGCTCCCAATTTCAATTCCTTAATTAAATGGGAATGTGTTGCACTCAAGCTCAATGGAAAACAGCAGAATTGAGACCAATAAGAGGCAGAAATTGAGGAAACCATTTTTTGATCAAACACCATAGATTCAAGCAGAGGAATGAGTTTCTAAAGAAGCTGTGGCTGCCCCATCCCTGGAAAGGTTCCAGGCCAGGTTGGACAGGGCTTGGAGCAACCTGGGCTAGTGGAGGGTATCCCTGCCCATGGCAGGGGTGGAATGGAATGGACAGGTCCCTTCTCACCCAAACCATTCTGCGGTTCTGGGATTTAATGCTCCAGATGGAAGGATGATTCCATGAAATGGAAAGCAGCGACTCAGTCGTATGCCAAGCGAGGACCAAGGATCTTCTGCCACGGCTGGCTTTGTTCTTTGTGCAGACAATGTAACGCAGGTGCCAGAGGGGAAACCCCTGTGTCCCCCAGCAGGACATTCCATGGCTTCCCATGACCAGGGAGGGATGGATGTCTAATGCGCAATCTGTTGGTCCCTTTCCCCAAGGAGTCTGGGAGTGTGGTGGTCCTTCTCTTTTCCTTGGCAGATGGAAATGAGTGAGGTACAGGTACAGTGTTTTCCCTGCTTCATTGTTTTCAAGCCCTTTCAGAAGCTGAATTTTCAAAGAGAAGGGCAGATTGGCATCACCTTAATGAAAACTAATTAAACATAATTATTTAGACCTTGGAAAATATTCTGGCTCCACCAGGAACACCCTGCAGTTGGCTTTCAAAAGGCAGGAAGAAAGTACTTCTCCAGAAGCAGGTTTTCCTATCGGCTGATGTGATGGGGAGAGCTTCTCATTGAGGTCTTTCATGCCCACAGAAACCAGGCTGGCCAAGAGTCTGGCACAACCAGCCTGAGCCTTGCATTTTTGAGAGTAAGGAACAGCCTCCTCCCCCCAGTTTCATGGATTTAGAAAATCTGTGGAGAGATGGGTAGACTGAGGGGGGAAGATTCACCCGCATCTTCTGATTTTTCTCTGAAAGCCGCTGGTTTTGAGGCTGAAGAGGAGGTTTTATAGAGTAAGATAATTCCTCCCAAAATATTCTCTTCTAGCAAAAACCACACAACCAAACCACACAACCAGCCACAGGCCAGAACTTTTTGTCTGATGACCTCAGTGAACAGGAAAGGCCATTTCTCGGAAGTGAATGGTCAGGGATATGTCAGCCCCTGGTTTGGAGAAACGGACGAGCACTGAGCTAAGTTTGAGTTACTAGAAAGGCTAAGAAGCCTGAGTTCTAAGAGTCTGGTGTTTATATATGTTACTTTTCTCCTCTACTATCCCACAGCTCTGCCTCTGTTTCCCTGTGGCCCCCATCTCAGCAATAAGGACACGCAACACTCAGTGGTCCAGGCAGCAAAGGATGGGAACATCCTTCTGACCTCTCCCTCCTTGGGATCTCCTCCTCTGCTTCTTCAACTCTTCATTTCTTGGAATTTGAATTATCCCAAAGCCCTTTGCAACTCCCTCAAGGCAATCTCTCCATAAACATAACCCAGAGCAGCTGTGGCTGCCCCATCCCTGGAATGTTCAAGGCCAAGTTGGACGGAGCTTGGAGCAACCTGGGCTAGTGGAAGGTGTCCCTGCCCACGGCAGGGTTTGAAATGAGGTGAACTTTAAGGTTCTGTCCGACCTAAACCAGCCTGGGATTCTATGTCCCACATCTGGGATTCTGTGCTCCCCATCTGGAACCTTACCATCCCACGGGCAAGTGTGGCAGGGTGGGATCAGTGCTGGCAGTCCTGGCAGCTCAGGCACAGGAGGGGACACTGCCTGCATGTGCTTTGCAGCTGTCTGAAACGGAGGAAGCCATGAGCAGAAATGTTGGGCTGAGTTCTCAGCACCAGCCATGCTCTTCCCAGAGCTGAAAGAACAAGGAAAAGGGATTGTGTGTTGCAAAACCATTGGAGTCTGCAAGGACACGGCAGACGTCACGACACTGACCCAGCCCTTTGCTTTGCAAAGGGAAAAGGCTTTGGCTTTTGCCAGAGGGGAAAAAAAGGCCAAAGCTTTTGGCTTTGCCCAGAGGGAGCTCCATGACCAGTGGGGGTGGTAGCAGAACCGAAACCCCTGGATTCTCAGATGCCAGCTTTTCACAACCTTTCTTCCAGGGAAAACATGAGATTTTTGATTGGAAAGAGCCCAAAAGAACCAGCTCTCAGGCAGACAATCCCTGGCTCCTGGGGCCAGTGAAACAATGGAAGCTCTTTAGGAAGCAGAGCCCAGCCTGTGCCGATGTTTTTGGGCCGTCAGTGTTTCAAAGAGGGGTTTGGGATCCAGGCCTGGTCCCTAACCACCAGGGAGGTGGCATCTGCCACTGTGGCTCAGAGAGAAAGCCAAATCCTGATGAGATGCTGCTCTTCAGCAGTGGAAGTGATTCGGTGACTCTCCCTCCCATGCAATGATCCAGCCAAGGCTGGCAGCCCCTCCTGGGGAAGGTGTAGGCTAAGCCCAAACCCTGGCTGGGAGTGTTTTGAAGGGGGAACAGTCCAGGATCCCCTCAGCCTCTCTGAAAATTTCCCTCTGCAAATCCAGCTGCACCAGCAGCAACTTCACCCCCACACCACTCACAGAGGTTACAAAGATGAGCCCAAAAGAAAACCTGAAGCACAGGTCTCACTTTTTAATGGACAAGGGGGCTCAGGGATTCCAGAGAAGCCCCACTCTGACCCCTCACCTTTGTGCCACTGGGTTGCATCTTTTCCATGAGATCGCTCAGTAGTTCTCTGTCTCATCTTCCCTGATGCTTCAGGTGAGCACAAATTTTGTAAAGCCATGGCTAAAATCACAGCATGTGCCAACACCGGGGTCATTGGAGCAGTAGGTCAGGTCTGTTAGGAGAAAGCAGAACCTTTTATTAATATTTCTAAACAAAACCTCATGTCTCCTCCTCAGCCTCATTTTGCTAAAGGTTTGCACAAATCTTCACCGAAGTCTTCCCAGCTGAGTCTCTAGGGAAGCTTCTGGCACACTTGCTGTAATTTCCTCTGATTTGTTCATTATTTTGATATTTAAATTGCCTTCAGCATGGTCTGAACTGATTGTGGGTCTCCAAAGCCTGGGCTGGGTTGAAGAGCATGTCCTACACAGAATGTCCTACCTTCCCCAGCTACAGAAACGTGCACACGTGAAGTTTAAGCTGGAATATTAGACAGAAAATATTGTTGGAATATCAGCTAGAAAACAGTGGGGCTTGCCCCTGCAGCCTGGGGCAAGGTGGACGAGAAGATAAGGTCTTACACAGAGGATGCTCGTTTAAGAAAAGTGATCAAGGAGGCTTTTTGGGTAATCAAGTGCAATTTTTATCTCTACAAAGGAAAACTTGAGTTATACAGCCCACACGTACCCTCTGGAGCAGAATTTCAAGGAAGAGAAACTCCCTGCATACTTTTGGATGCCTCATTTACTGAGAGAGGGCTGAATCACAGGATTTGACTAATCACAGCGAGGAATCCAGAAAAACTCACCATGGCACAACTTGTGCTACTTCCCCTCCTCTGGACCAAGCCATGGCCGATGTTCCCCCAGAGATCTGAAAACTGAGACACTTTGCTAAAACCCTTGCCTGGTGGATATCATCCAACTTTCAGTTTCCAAGGCCTCAAAAATATGTGCTCGAGGAGCAATGCAACCCCACGCCAGTGGTGCAAACATAACCAAAGGCAACCTGAGGCAAGATGTCGAGTAATCTACTCCAGGGTTACTCAGGTTCTTTTGTGCCAACAGGGGTGAGGGGCAAAAGAAAACAACTTACATTTGAGGAGTAGATTATTTACAGGGTTTTTTGACCCTCCTGGCTTTCAGCTCAGGACCTGGAATTGCTTTCAGGGTTTTCCACTTCCCAGGTATGACCCAGGTTGAGCTTCAGCACAGTTGCCACCAAGTTGCTTTCTAAGCCAGGAAAAGAAAAAAAATCCCTTCGGAGCTACTTGTGGTAACTCCCGACTTCCTCTTCTTTTGTCTCCTCACTTCCTGGGTTGTTGCCTTTATTTACTTTTTTTTTAATATAAAATATTTTTAAGGATGTTAAAGCGGAGCAGCCCAGCCCAGGGAGTGGAGCAGCCTGTGCCAGGGGTGGCTGCCCTGTGCCACAGGACAAGAGTTATTTCCCTGCAGGAAGGGTTGACTGCCTTGGCCAAAGACCTCGAGCTGCTTGGGGAGCACGAGTCCTGAGGCAGAGCAGACAGGATTTCCAGCTTGGAGAACAATTGCCATCAGGATGTGTTGCTAAGGTCACAAGTGGAAGCAGCAATGATTTCCATGCCAAGACTCTCCAGAGAACTTTATCCAGGCTCCAAAGATAAGTGAGGCTTTGCAAGACAGACACAAGGAAGCTGCACCTAGACCATTCCTGCAAGGAGAAACAATGGATGTTCAGCATTCCCCAGACCAGTGAGTACCACATGGACCACTCTGGATAACTGTGGATTCGTGGAGGAAGGATCAGTCCTAAGGAGACACAGGGTGCTGTTCCCATGACCTATTCATAAGACCTATTTCCTTCATGAGGAGAGCAGCAGAGCTGAGTTGACCAAAGCCAAAAGTGACGTGGGCATGGCTTCCAAGGAGCATCCTGAAATGTTCCCTTGAGGCAGGACGGTAATGTCCAAAGCTGGTGCGATCCAGACAGGGGTGAGCAGCTTCTCTAATGACATAGAGTGAAGGGAGGGACAGATCCACACCTCTTCCCCATGCCTTGAGACAAGGATGAGAGGAGAGAGCTGTCACCCAGCAGTACAGACAACATCCAGTTTCCCAAAGCAGTGGTCCCAGCTGGCCCCGTGGGATCAGGAGGGCAGGCCAGATGCTTCCAGGGCACACACAGACCCTCAGCATGGGTGGGGAAGGGAATCCAGCAGTGATTCCCCAGCAAGCTGGACACACAGGGTGGCATTTTCCTGCACCAGTGATGGTGCCCAGCCAGGCAGAGCCAGCTGTGAGTCAGCACAGGAGCGGCATCCCTTGGCACTGCACCCCTTGTCCTGTCTCCAGCTCCTCCTTCTCCTTCTCCCCGCTCTCCCGCTGTGGTTTCAGAGCGATGTTTTCCTGCTAAGCCCACGTGTGTGGAGACTTGCCCATTCTTCCCCAAAAGCCCCCTGAGCCATGGCATTGACGTCAGCAGCGCTCCAGCTGTCAAACAATGGCGATTAAGGCTTGGCAGGCGGTGCCAAGCCATGGAGAGCGTGTGCCTCCCCGGGCAGGTGAGCAACATTCCCTGCCGAGCAGGAACAGGCACATTGCACCAACCCATCTGCTGCACCTGGACACCTGACCCCGCCTGATCCCCAGCCTGATCCCTGGCGGGGGCTGGGTCATGCCCGGGCAGCCCCCAGGGCTCGGTGGTCCCTGTGCTCGCCCAGCAGGACCCACCGTGGCCAGGGCACAGGGCTGGAGGAGGCGCAGCCCTGGCAGGGGCCGCTCGTGGCTCCAGCCCACGGGAGGGTTATCCTGTGTGCCAAGAGATGTGCAGTGCCGGGAACAGGCGCGGGGCTCGTCCCTCCCTGTTCTGCCCAGCACGGGGACGGAGGCCACGGTGTGCTGCCTCTTGCAGAGGAGTGGCACGGCCAAGGCCCCGCTCCCCGCTCGGGAGGTTCAGCCGTGGGGTTTTTCCTGGAGCAGACAAACATCTTCAGGACGCTCGGTCCCGACACACAGCAAGAGCTTGGGCAATGGGGAATGTCTGGGACATGGCCAGGCTGGCACCAGCTTGAGGGAGCAGCTGGAAAGACTCCTGGAAAACAGGAAGGGAGCTGCTTCTAGTCCTCATGTTTGACCATCCCGTCGGCCTGGCTTTGCATGCCAACCTTCCCATTCCCGCGGCAGGTACAAGGTGCCCCACTGCCAGCAGGGCTGCCAGGACCTCTCTTTTGCCAAAATAAAGGCGGGAGAACTGCAAACACCAAGGTCACCCAGCACTGCCAATGTAACTCAGCTCCCAGGCTGGGCTCAACAAGGACCTGGGGGCCCTCAGGGCCAGAGGAGAGACAGAAAGATCCTTGTGAGCAGAGCAGAACCTGAGTCACCAGCAGGGCACCAGCCTCCATCCTGACCTTCACTCCTCACCAAACAAGCAAAGCCAGGAGAGCACCTGAGGTGAGAGAAACACGATCTACAAGACCCAGAGACAGGAACCCACAAGGATGTGACAGCTCCAGCACAAGCTACAAAACCCGTGGGGCTCGTGCCCTGCTTTCTGGGAAGATCTCCCAGCTTGGTGTGCCTCCAACACCAAGTGCAGGATCCCACTGGCAAGCGGGGTCTCGGCAGGTGCAGGAGGGAAGCACGTGGCTCGCCCAGGTGGGACAGACAGCGCTGCCTGGGGACAAGGGCACAGCACACCCATGGACATGGCCAGTGTCCAGGTCCTGCCCACTCTTTCCACCCAGGCTGGAAATGCCAGACCCCAGGCACCAACAGGAGAGCCAGGCCCTGGCATCTCCTTGTGCCAGGGTTCCTGTAACTCACCCTGCCCATGGGAATACTTGTTGGTGAGGTCCCGCCTCTAACCAGGACATCAGGAGATGCTCCCTCTCCCAGGCTTCTCTTCTCCAGCTCCAAGGACCAGGTCAGGCTCAATCCAAGCTGACTGTGTTTGCTGGAGTCCCTGCTCTACAGCCCAGCCAGAGTTCAGAGCAGAAGACAGAGGTGCCCAGGGCAGGAGGTGCCCAGGGTAAAGGCTGCTCCAGGTGCAGCAGGCTGGCAGGGACAGCACTTTCTCATGGGCTCTGTTGACTCCTCCTCCCGAGTGGTTCCTGGTGGTTGGTGGGATTCAAGGGGCCCCTGTGTGCTGCCCCCTCTCACGCCCTTCACACCAACCCTCCTGGCAAACCTCGCCTTTCACCCACCCTTATCAAGGGCCTGGCCCTGTGTGGCCGGATGGGAGGGGAGCAGATGACCCGTTTGAGTCCTTCCCATTTGTTCTCCCTGAAGACGCTCTCAAAGGAAAACCCTGGAAGCCATTGTTCCATTTCGGTCCGAGGGGCGCATCCAGCACGGCTCGCGTCGGGAGGGGCTGTGCCGGAGGAAACGGCCCCAGGAGAGGGGTCTGACCAGAGGGGCCCAGGGGGAACACCCGACACAAAGCGCAGACAACCACAGCCACATCGTACCCTTCCTGGAGCACCTGCCCAGGGCTGACCAGACACTTTAAACACTTCACATCACCCCCACAGAGGAGGCTCCCTCCAGGAGCTGGGATGGCAAGAAGGGTGAGCAGTGCCATGACTCAAGATGAGTCCGCATGAGCCAAGCCTTCTCCTCTCTGCAGGAACATCACCAGGGCTGCTGGACACCAATGCCTGGAGGGGACAGGAGCAGAGGAACAGAGCACTGGGAAGAGCAGCAGCTGCCACCAACAGGCTGAGAGACCCGGTGGTGTTCACCTGGAGAAGAAAAAGTTTGGGGAGGCGTTATTGCAGCCTTTTGGTTCTTACAGGGGCTTATAAAAGAGAGAGAATGATTTTTTACACAAGGAAATAGTGATAGGATAAGGGGAAAGGGTTTTAAACTAAAAGAGGAGAGATTTAGATTGGATAGTGGGAAAAAATTGCTCCCTGTGAGGGAGGTGAGGTCCTGGGACAGGCTACCCAGAGCAGCTGTGGCTGCCCCATCCCTGGATGGGCCAGGCTGGACAGGGCTTGGAGCAGCCTGGGATAGTGGAAGGTGTCCCTGCCCACAGCAGGGGATGGAATGAGATGGGCTTTAAGGTCCCTTTCAAAGCAAACCATTCTGTGATTCTACAAAAAGCCCAGGGTGAGATATTTCACAGAAAGTTGCACTGAACACCCCACCCTACCAAGGCACGCTGCAAGTAACACCCACTGTGCCCACAGAGCCACGGTGTGACACCCAGCTCTGCCCTTCTGGCTGGGCTCTGTGTCACTGCAAGATCCTCACAGCGCAGGAGACCATTTTCCAGCACCATCTCTGCTGCTGAGGCCCTTTTCCTGCCCCCACGGCTCCCTGGATGGAGATCCCTCACTGTAAGGACACGGTCCAGGGCAGGACACGCTGACCCATCCTGACACAGCAGCTCAGCAAACGCCTGGCTCCATCCCAGGGTGTGGTGGGGACAGGTGACAGGCAGCCACCCCACCCTGGCACTGTGTCACTCAGCTCTTGACATTTGCTGCTCCTCAGCTCTCCCTGAATATCCTCAGTGGTATGTGAATTTCTCCCAGGTCCAACTTCCTGCTCACACCAGGAGGATTGGTCTGGATGACCTTTAAAGGTCCCTTACAACTCAAACCATTCCACAATTCTCTTGTGTGTTCCCCACTGGCTTTGTGATCTTCAAGATACTCAAGTGTTTTGGTCTCATCCAAGTTTTCCTCCATCTTCCAGGCTGAAGTTTTCCTGCTGGCCCCAGGAGATGGCCCTGTTTCAGCCCTGGTCAGTGCATCCCACCACCACCTCCCCTGAAGCACCTGCTTCCAGTCTTCTTTGGGCACTCCTCCTCTTCCACGGCAGAACTTTCCAGGAAAAAGCTTAACCGAAAATCTACGGCAACATGGACTTCGGCCAGAAAGAAAGCAACAAACAAACATAAAAATACCAACCAGGCCCATCAGCATTTCCACTAAATGCCAGGGATGAAGGGAAGAGGAAGGACTAGGGTTTGTTTCCATTCTCACGGGCTTGCGCAAGAGCCGCAGCCCCACGTGCGGCCGAGCCCAGGCCAGCCTTTATCTCTGTCGGCAAACAAACCACCAAGAGACTCCGCGGGGAGGATGTTCCCAGCTCGGCCTTATCCCAGAGCACACGGAACCACCCCGCTGACGTGAGCCCAGCCTGGAGCCAGGGATGCCAGCAGGGCATGGCCTCTCGAGGTTCTGCGGCACCAGGGAGGTCCCCAGGGATGGCCCGGCTGTGCAGGTGACACCTGCCTGCTCTTCCCAGCCCAGGTGTGACTGTCCTTTGTGCTGCTGGGCCGGAGGATCCCTCTGCCGGAGACAAGCTGATGACCTCCGTGTGATGGGGGAGCATCCTTACTGCCCTGCTCCCAACAGCCATGGAATCCTCAAGGTTGGGAAAGTCCTTGGACATCACCAAGTCCAACCATCAACCAGCACCAGTGAGCTCACCACTGGCCTCAAGTGCCACATCTACATGTTTCGGGAACACTTCCTGGGATGGTGACTCCACCACATCCCTGGGCAGCACGTTCCAATGCCTGACGACCCTTTCTGCGAAGAAATTTTTCATAATATCTACTCTACTATCTTCTTATGGAACAGCCCTGGACACAGCAGCAGGGACAACAGGTGACCCAATGCTGTGCTGGAATCCTGGGGGACATTGAAGAAGCAAAGCCAGCTCGTTCCTGGGGACTCCACACCTTGCTGGGCTCAGAGGGTAATGCAGACATGTTTTGCTCCAGGTCCTGACATTCCTGAGAGCTTAGAAAAGGTGCCTTAGAAACCTGCCAGCCCTCTTGACCCTTTGCTGCCTCCTGCCAAGCGTTGGCTCAGGTGCTGCCACGCAGCTGCCGCTTTGTTTGCCCAGGGCACGTGGAGGAGCTGCCCCGTGGTCGTTGGAGCCGTGCCGGCTGCTCCCACCTCTCTCCGGGCCCTGCCCAGGCCTCAGCCCGGCTAACAGCTTTGTTGTTTCTGGAGGCCTCCCCACAAAGGGTACAGCTCCCAGCCGTTCGTTTCCCTCAGGCCGAGCTCGGAGCATCGCTGCCGCTTCCCCCGCCGAGCCCGTCAGCCGCCTGCCTTTGTTTGGACAAGCCAAGGGATGAGGCCCTCAGGGCTGGAGCGTGCCAGGCTGGAACGTGCCACCCGCAGGACACAGCTTGGCACAAGCTGCGACGGGGAAGCACATTTTGAACACATCAAGCAAGTTCACGAGCCTTTGGTGGCATCAAACCCTCCGCGGTGGAACCAGGATGCAGCCCAGCAACGCAAAATCTACGCAAGGACTCGAGCATTCCCTCCCCAAAGGTGCGGCCAAAGGGCTTGGGAAATTTTGGATCTCTGGAGCAGGGGGGACCACACACACAAATTGCGTTTACAGCTCATTTGGCAACTTTGCATGACTCAATTACAGAGGAATTTACCCTAAAGATCCCTGAAGAAGGAAATCCTGGGGTGGGTGGGATGGCCACAGCCACGTTTTGCAGAGGATTCATGGGGGCAGGGAGAAGAGAGGCCGCCTTGCACCACATCCCACCAGGATTCACCCATGGGCACTGCACATTCCAGGTCCTCCTGTGCTGGGAGAAAGGGGGTCTCTGCCAGCCTTTTTACCCTCATTTATCTTTAGGGACCACTTGGAGCAGCCCCTGCCAGCACTCCCACAGCCTTTACTCTCCAAGAGTATCCCTTTCCCATGGTATGTGCTCTCCTCACTGCTGGTAGAGGCAGAACAAGCCTGAAGCATCCTAGGGATGGAATTCCCAAAAGAGTAACTCACAACAGCCCCAAATATGTCCTGACAGCAGAACTTGCCTGAAGAGAGAGCCCCAGAACAAGCCAGCCCCTCCCAGGACACATTCCCCTTATCCTTACAAGTACCATTTGCTGCAAGGAAAGAGACTCAGTGAGCTTCTGTGATTTCTGAGTTGCCCTTTGCAGCTCCTGGGAAGGTTCTGGAGGCCTGCAGCAAGAGGCACAGCAGCCTAGCAAAGTGAGAGACTTGTCTTCATGCAATCATGGAATGGTTTAGGTGGGAAGGGACCTTAAAGCCCGTCCAGTCCCATCCCTGCCATGGGCAGGGACCCCTTCCACTATCCCAGGTTGCTCCAAGCCCTGTCCAACCTGGCCTTGGATGCTTGCAGGGATGGGGCAGCCACAGCTGCTCTGGGCAACCTGTGCCAGGGCCTCACCTCCCTCACAGAGAAGAATTGCTTTCTAACATTTAATCTAAACTCACTCTCAGTTTGAAGCCATTCCCCCTTGCCCTGTCACTCTATCCCTTGTCCAAAGTCCTTCTCTGGCTTTCAGATATTGAAAGACCACAATCACCTTCTCCTCTCCAGGCTGAGCAATCCCAGCTCTCCCAGCCTTTCCTCACAGCAGGGCTGCTCCATCCCTCTGATCATCCTGGTGCCTCCCCTGGACTCTCTCCAGCAGCTCCAGGTCCTTCCTGTGCTGGGCCCAGGGCTGGGGCAGCTCTGCAGGTGGGGTCTCACCTGAATGGGGCAGAATCCCAATCCCCTTCCTGCTGCCCACGCTGGGAGATCAGCCCAGCACGGGGGGGTTTCTGGGCTTCACAGGGAAAGAATGAAAACTTGAGATTGGGAAATTAAAAACAAACTCTGAGCAATTAATCGACACTTAGAGCTGCTTCCTCCACCAAATGGCCTCCCAGATTACTGTATTTTTGCAGCCAAACACAAACAATTTCCTTCTTTCCTGTACTGGGGGTGTCCAAGCTCTGGCATCTGCACCATACATGAAGGAAAACAGTTTTCCTCCAACATGGAAAAAAACCCAAAACTAATTAAATCTTTTTTTATAAAATCACATTCATGAAGACATTTTCCCTATTAGAGCCCATTTGTTTTCCAGGTTTTGGTTCCTCAGGGGTGGGAAGTTGCTGCAGCACCTTGATGAGGTGTTCACATAAGGACAGGACTCCAGACCCTAACATTTTTAAGGGAGCAAATTAAAGCAATGCTAAAAAAGCTCCATTTGGCAGTTTTCTGTGGCCCTGACATCCAATCTGTGGTGGCTGCCACAGGCAGCAACATCAGCTCACCAAACCTGGGCTCTGGCCCTGCAGCCACCTCACCCCACAGGGACAGGAAAACCAGGAAACCCTCATGTTTTGGAACCCCAAGGACCTGCCCAGAACCAATGTCAGGTGAAAGAAGCCCAAATGAACTTTGGAAGTGGTACAAGGTTGCTCCTGACTGAGGAATGTACATGGGGGAGGCCAGCAAGCTCCACATGAGGGTCCGACCACCAAGGCCCTTAGAACCACGACTTTGCCGCCAGCAGTGAAGGGAAGGGAGAGTTTCTGCTCCAGGGAACTGGAGGAAAACAAACCTATCACCAATTACTGTCAGATGAACTCTGCCAGGACACAGGAAGGAGATAAAAAGAAGTGGCAGCACTCAAGCTTCCTGCAAATCCAGAGCATCTCATCAACGACTCACTAGGAGGAAATATACTTGTGGGAGTGGCAGCTGCTTAATGTGCTCTCCCACCCACCTCTCCTTCCTATGGCTCCCAATTTCCCCCCTGGGATTCGGCGTCTGTTGAGCAGACATGTTGAGAAATAGGATATTAATTCCCTAAATACCAGAGTTTCAAACTGCTCTGGTCCAGATTAGGCAGATTTTGGGAGGGGATAATGGTGAGAGATTCCTGTGTTTCAGTGATCATGGATCCAAGCAGTCTGGTCCCACACTCAGAAGCACTGCCTGAAAATACATGTAAAAACTGCTTTAATTAACTTAATTTTTTCCTTAAAGCTCATAGATTTCAAGATTAGAGACACACACCCAGCATGGCTTGGGCTACCCAAAGGAACAAAGGAGCTTTGAGAGAATTATGTGTTTCTATAGACTCGGAGACAATATCCACAAGTCCCTTCTTGCAGCAAAACCCTGTGTGTACAACTTAGGGCATTAAGCTTTTCATTATTAAAGTCTTTTCTCCCTTGTTTGGGAGACATGATGAAGCTTTCCAGTATGGATAATTGTCCACAGTGTGGGGCACTCCTCATTACACCAGTGTTACACACGGGAAAAGGACAATTCTAACATCTGGGTCAGGAGCTGCATTAACTTTAATTTATCCCTAAAGACTTACTGTAATTCCCGTGCTCCATGACATCACTCATTCCTCAGCAAGGAACTGAATGTGAGGTGTTGTGTGGAAAAGATCAGAGAGGGGAAAAAAAGGACTAATTTCATTGCAATGGTAGGCAAAATCCAGAGTTTACCCACACTAGGAATTGTTTGGGTGTTTATGGTCCCCTGGCCCTTTCTGTGAAGAAATGTTTTCCTAATATCCAACCTAAACATCCCCCAGTGCAACCTGAGGCCATTTCCACTTGTTCCCTGGGAGAAGAGATGAACCTCCCCCAGCCTCACCCTCCCATCAAGGAGCTGGACAGAGTGAGAAGGTCCCCCCTGAGCCCTCTTTTCTCCAGGCAGAGCCTGCCAAGCTGCTCCTCATCAGACTTTTGCTCCAGAAAAAGCAAATTACTTGGACACTAATTTTTAACATCCAAGGGAACGGGATTGTATCTGGTAAGTAAAGTCAGAACAAGGAGCAGAACAACAGCATCTCCTCTGCAGGTCCAGGAACCACACCGGGCTCAAGGAGGAGAAGCCACCCCAGAGGTGGCCCCAGCCTGGGTGACCACACGTTTTCAGACCTGCGGCAGCAACGCGAGGGTGGTCGGTTCTATCCCGGGAAGTCCTCCTGTTTCTTGGAAGCAGCATTCCTGTTGCTCCCAGGTACAGCTTTCTGGCTGAGAGTCTTTGGAGGACACATCCCAAAAGCCAAGGCTCTGACGTTCCACAGCGCTGGCACCATGGCGGGATTGGGGAGCAGCCAACACCATCCCAGGGCACCGGCACTGAGGATCCGGCAGGGATCCCCCGGGGCACAACAACTCCTTGCAGACACCCAAACCCAGCTCTGACGTGCAATCCTGCTTTCCCAAAAGCTGAGCAGAGCTGGAACTCACAGCTCTTCCCAGAATCCACGTTCTTTGTAATATCCCAAGGGTGCCAAAACAAAGCTAGGAATGGCCTCTGCAGGTAGCACCAAGATATCCTGAGGTAACATGACGTCGGAGAAGGAAGGACTGACACGGCATCACCTGAAGCTTCACTTGGTCTTCCAAGAGCAACACCTGGGATTTCTGCTGGGGACTGGCACTGAAAACACCTTTTTTATGGAGATGGCTCTGATTCCCACCCAAGTTGCTGCCATCACCCAGGCTACAAAGGGCATTTGTAGACCAGCTGGGCCCACAACCCAGCTGCCAGCACTATCCTGCTGGAGAAGAGGATCAAGCCAGCAAACTTTTCAGTGGGTTTTCACCATCCCTTCATGGTTTTGTAAGAGCTCAGGGCCAGTGGTCTCCTCAACCCCCAGTAAACCACTCCTTTGTTTCAGAAATAAAATTTGGTAGTTAATCTACAATGGTACCCTGTGGAAGGGCCCCTTGGAGATGCAGCACAGGTTTCCCACTCCCATGAATCCCAGAGAAGCTGCCAGCAACTCCCTCTTCCCTTGTTTAATTTCCCCAGGGCTATTTCCAGTTAACCGACAACTAAAAGGATGGAAAAGCCCCCCAGGATCATTGAGTCCAACCCCACCCCAGCACTGCCAAGGCCACCTCTAACCATGTCCCCAAGTGCCACATCCACACAGCTTTTAAATCCCTCCAGGGACAGGAATTCCACTACTACCCTGGGTAGCCTGTTCCAACGTCTCACCACCCTTCCACTGAAGAAATTTTCCCTAATATTCAATCTAAACCTCCCCTGGCCTTGCTTCCCCACCATTCCTTGATGCTCCTATAAATGCTTCAGCACGGCAGCCTCAGCCACCATTTCTTCCAAGATTAAATACGAATTCAGTTGTGGGATTTTTTGCGGTTTTGTTTCTCATAGTTTTTTTTCCTGTTTTTCACCCCCTCTGCTCTTTTTCTTTCCCTGCTCAGCAGGACTGCAGATCCAACCCCAGATCCTGCTCTGGTACAGAGCAGCTCTTCACTAATTTCATGCCTGGTCCTGTGCAGCAGCCAGGACTAAACCTGGGTTCTTTCTGAGGGGTGTCCCATCCACTGCTCCATAAAACACTGTTTATACATAAAAAGAGACTCTCCAAACATGACATTTACCCAGCACAGAGCCTGAAGCCTCCTGCCAGGCCAACACAGCTGTTCTCCCCTGATATTTGACCATCTCCCTGCTTGGCTCATGCTTTTGTCATACCCATGGTATCAATATCCCCTTCCCACAGCAGCTTCCTGTCTCCCAACCTCATAAGACTTCGACATGTCTGCAAAGGCAAGTTTAGTCACTCCACTTCCCTATCCCTTCAAGCCTTTTCCATCAAACCCTATTTTCACTGTCCTTCAGCATTTCCTAGAGAGCTGTTCCCAACCTCTGTCCCATCTGCATCACCCAGACAGACAATGCATTTATTTTTCCTTGTAGAGCACGAATCACCCCCAGCATGGCACTTTCCCCGCATGGAATCCCAGAATGTCAAGAGTTGGATGGGACCTTAAAGCTCATCCCATTCCAGCCTCTGCCGTGGGCAGGAATACCTTCCACTAGCCCAGGCTGCTCCAAGCCCCGTCCAACCTGGTCTGGAACACTTCCAGGGCTGGGGAAGCCACAACTGCTCTGGGTAACCTGTGCCAGGTCCTCAACTACCTCACAGTGAGGAATTTCTTCCCAATACTCCATCTAAACCTACTCTCAGTGTGAATCAATTCCTTCTTGTCCTGTCACTCCAGTTCCTGACTAAAAGTCCCTCTCCAGCTTCCCTGTAGTCTCCTCAGACCCCAGAAGGCTGTTCTAAGATCTCCACACAACCTTCTTTTCTCCAGGCTGAAGCCCCAACCTCCTCAGCCTGACCCCACAAGGGAGGTTTACACAGAGGTGTATCCACCCCTGGGTTTCTCCTGGCCCAGAGACAAGGCTTGGAGGGCAGACTTACAAGTCCCACCAGCTCTGCTCCATTAGGAAAGACTGAGAACAGCTGGATTCTCTGTTCACAGCAGTGCTGACCCAAGGCTGCCTGGAATGCGGTGGGACAATAGAGGGCCTGGGCTGAGCAGTCTCAGGACCAGGTAAGCTTGAAAACAGCTTTTATATGTTGGCTGCAGCACTTGATTTGCATCCTGCACAGGCTACCACATCTTAGGCCCATCCAGAGGAGATTCTGACTGGCTTTCATCCAAGTTTTGCAGCAGAAATGCACAGAGCACTCAGAGCTTCAGCTTCCAGTCCTCTCCAAGTCTATTCCAGAGGCTGAAGCATCACAAATATACTGGAGCCACCTCCCCTAACTTCCACCCTTAGAACAACTGGCTTTTACAGGGCAGGCAAGCCTGGGATCTGCACAGAACTGGGATTTCAAACCCATTCCAACAGTGAAAGTGCCTCTTTTTGAAGGTCTTGGACAGCTCCAAGAGCAAGTCTCAAGTGCCAGCCTCTGCTCCGCGTCTCTCCCACATCAGGACAGGTCCCAGACATCTTGTCATCTCCAGGGTGATGTGAGCAGAACCACATAGCTCCTTCTCTTACCAGCTGGTTCCAGTCTGATCCCATGAGCCAAATTCCTTGGGCTGGGGGACTCCTTGCAGCCCAGCCAGTTCCAGGTTTCTGGTTTTTTGCTCTGTGTTTTGGCTCCACAATGGATGCAAGGCAAGGCAAGAGTTCTTGGATCCCCGAGGGTTTCTCCCAGACATAACCCAGCTCACCAGGTCCAAACCTATGGGACTGTGACACAGTTGAAGAGCCTGAGATAAAACTTCCCAAGCAAACAAAGAGCTGGAATAAACTAAGTCATCCTGTTAAGAAATCCAGGTGGAAGCTGATAGCATGGAGCTGCAGAAGGGGCTGGAGCAGAAAGGAGGGAGAGGAGACAGGTTGATGATCCAGCCTCTCCCACCCTAGGAATGCACAGAAGCTGGCATATGGATCAAAAACACACTTGGGGATGTTATTTTGTTTAATTTTATCTTATTCTTGGATTTCTTAGTGGAAGAATGTTTTCATTGGAAGCTTCTGCAAAGCCACCATGTCTGGCAGCAGGACATCAAGATCAGCCATGTTAAGAACATGCCAAAGCTCTGACGAGTCCTGAGCCAACACTTGGCTTCAAATCGGCCAAAAACTGACCCAAAACACCCCCCAAATCTTCCAGCCAAACCCTGCCTCCTGCTCAGAGCTGCTGCACAGCAACACAAGCCCCTTCTCAGCAGCACTCAGATGTTGCTCCAAGCAAGACCCAGCCTGAAGTCAGGACAGGCACAGCACACTCCCTACAGGACTGGGGTGAGCCATCAGGAATAAAGCACATTCCCTCCACCCCAAAACACTCCCTCTCTGCAATGACACTTCCATCTGATATTTGCAAGGCACTCCCAGAGCAAAGGTAGGTTCTCCACATCCTCACCTGCGAGGAAGCAGCAATTACCAGCAGCATTACTGAGTGGAGCCTACGGATGGCTGCAGGAATGTCCTTACCTGGCTGGAAGAACCTGGATGGGCCAGGGCATTAAGTGCCTCCCTCCCCTAGCAGCAGCTCCAGATTCCAGCTGCCAGGCTGGCTCCTTATCAGGCACTCTGTGGCCCCAGTGGAGCTACTTGGATCGCTCACATCAGTTCTCAGAGCCCTTCTGCGTATTTTAAACACATTTCTTTAATTTCTTCCAATGGCTCCTCACAGGAATTCCCATGCTGAGATCAAACAGCATCCTGTGATATCCACTGGCACCAGACAGAATTCAACTGACAGGGATTTCTCAAGCTGAGTTACCAGAGCCTCAAGCACTCAAAACCCACGGGTCACTTGCACATGTGTTGTGCTGAAAAAATACATGATGTGAGGCAAAAAACACTCCAAGGGTGCTGCTTCCGAATGGGATTGCATGGACACCCTTCACGTGCCAGGTGAGTTTTAACACTGGCATTTGGATTGGTGACTTTTTCTCCTTATTTGTTTTTAATCTTCTTCAAAATGATTCCCATCCATCAGCTACCACAAAAAATGTTTAAACTCAATGCCCTGACAGGAATTCTACTGTTTTGGCAGTATTTCCACTTGTCTCTGACAAGCACCAGCTGACCTTTTCACGCTGTAGTTTAGAGCACACAACACGAGTCTTTCCAGACAAAACAGCCAGAAGCCTTCTCAGATCCCAGCAGAAAGGTTGTTGAACACTGGGGTGCTTATTCAAGTGTCAAACTCCAGGGAAGAAAATAAATTAAATAAAACAAGGTCACCCTCTTCATTCCCACCTTCTCTTGCCATGTCAGACTCGCCCTTTGCTGCAAATCTGGACACAGCTACAGTGGGAAACAAAGGACTTGAGGCTGAACAAGGAAAGTGTTTTGATCCTCCAGTGTGTCTTGAGATACATGGAAAAACTGCAGAGCAGCCATTCTCCGAGTGCTGTTTTCCAGATGCCCTTCATCTCCCTGAACACCTCCACAGCTCTCAACCCATCACTTATGAAGCCCTGTCTGCTCTCAGCCTTCTCCTCTCCCCATGGTTTGCTCCTCCTCTCCACTCCAGGTGATCACTCCTCCATCTGAGTCCACCCAAGAACTCTGCTCTCTGTCCCCAAAGGGAATCCCATCCTACCCTGTCCTTCAGACAGCTTCCCACCTAAGCCACCAACTTAATGCTCAACACCTCTTGCCTTTTACTCCTTCTTGCCTCATTTTTATTTCTGGCATTACCCTCCAAGAAAAAAAAACAACTGGGAGCCACAGTCTTCCTCATTTCTTCTTTCCTGTAACCACAGCTTTCTGTTCTTCACCTCTTGGCCCCAGCTCCCAGCCACGCTCCATCCAACTCTCCCCAGGGTCACAATGAGACTTTTCCATGTACTTTAAGACTAGAAGTCAGTGACAATGTTCTCCTTCCAGGAAGTTTGTCCTTCCAATTTTCCACCCAAGTGACCTGCTCCTCAAGAGTTTCCCCAAAAGCCCACGGAGCTAAGATACACCACATGCAGCAAAATCCAGCAGGAAAGCTATTTGCAATCTCAGGTTCAACAAATTCCTGCAAGGAATTTACTCAAGGTAGCTCTGCTATCAGCAGAATGCCTATCATAGAGGCATGGAACCACTCGGGTTGGACAAGACTTCCAAGATCATTGAGTCCCACCTTTGACCACAGCCCACCATATCCAACAAGCTGTATCACGAAGTGCCACATCCGCCTGTTTTCCAAACACTTCAGGGATGGGGACTCCACCACTGCTCTGGCTGGAGCAGGTGGCAGCCTCATCCCTGTAGAGGAACCCTGACTAAACAAAAGCAAATTTCCAAAATGAAGAGTTGTACCTGTGCCCTAGCCTACGCTGAACCACCTCCCAGGCTCTGCGGATGAAAGCAGGTCCAGGTGCAGCACATCCCTGAGCCTCGTCCAGCCCACCGTGGTCAGGTGTCACCCGTGACACCCCTGGGGTGTGAGCAGAACTTGCACAACACACACCCTGTGTGCACGTGACTCCGCTCTGGGCACATACAACATGGATTATTTTCACCCTGGGCTGTTCTCCAACCTCACTTTTAGAGCTGTGATGTGTGCAGATCCCGTTGGAACACCGACCTGGATGTCAGGAACTGCCACTGCTGACTCCAACACCCACGTCACCATCAAGTCCTGCCACTGGTACCAGTTCCCCAGGTCAGAATGGAGAGACCACACACCCAAGGCCCTGCTGATCTCCCCAGACTCAGCCACTCCAAACTCAACCAAACAAAACCAGTTCCAATTCCATCAGGCAAGCACAGCCCATCACAACATGCCCAAACTTGAGCCAGCAGGAAAATTTCCTTCCAAGATAAAGCAAGGCTTGGGTCACTGGCCACAGGTAACAAACCCTGGAGCACAGACAGGAAAGCTTTGGTGTTTTGAGGGACACAGACCACACAAGGCTCTGCCTCATGTGACACTAATTAGAGAGGATTAATTTTCTTCAGCGAGGTTCGCAGCTCTGGAAATAACAGAAGCTGCACATCTGCATGACCCAGCCAAATCCAGCTGCTCATACTTGCACAGCAGTCTCCTGAAACGCTCCGATGGCTCCCGAGCCTGTCAGGGCAATGTCCCACCCCTGCAGCTGCACAAACAGTCAAGGCAGTGGGTGCTCAGCTGCAGATGGTGAGAGACAAAAGGCAATTTTTCATGTCCCACACTGTGCTGAAGCACAACCCTCTTCGTGGCACCACCAGGCAGAGGATGCAGCCAAGCTCCGGCAAGTAACTTTGTTACATACAGAAAAAGCCTGAATCTAGCACACATTTTGCTGAAAAAACATGTTCAGTCCTCTTAACCAGTGTTCAACTCAAAACAACCCGGGTTGGAATGGATCTCTGGGTTAAGGAAGGCAGCAGGGTAATACCTGAAGTCTCAGGGACCAGTTCCACGGTGAGGCAGGTAATCCACCTTCCCTTCCTGCCAACTCCAACCTAACCACCACCAACCTGCACAATCCACACACAGGGCAAGGTGAGGGACCAAGCTTTCACATTAGGTGTAATAGAAAAACATTCTTTACTCTGCAAGTGTCTTTACAAATATATATTTATATATTTAAGCCCATTTCAGGCCATAAAAGCCCATAAAAAACAACCAGTACCTTTGTGAACAAGAGAAACTGCAGGGCAGAAGCCTGAGGTGACAGACTCCCACACAGGGGCTGCTCTGGCGCTTCTCTGAAGGCCTTTAGTTAGCACATAAAACCATCTCAAAAATCCTTTGATGTGAAAGGAGGGGCACCATTCTTACCCCACTTTCACCACTCTCTGTATGAGGTAAACTGGGATCACTTTTACATCATCGCTTTAGAAAGGAGATGTTGTATCCTGAAGACCAGCTTTTCCAAAGAACATTTGTGAATGGGATAAGAAGGTAAGACGTGTGGATCCAACCATAATGTGCTGTTGTCTCAAAATAGAAGAAGTTGATACTAAAAAGCTATTCCAGATACATACAAGTACAAACACTAGAGCTGGTCAGAAAGATTCAGTTTCAACATTTTTTTAAAAGCAGGGAAAATTTTCAGCAGTGTGGCTTTTCATTTCCCCTCTCCTCACTTTTCTACCAGTTCCATAAACCCTTCTGAAAAAATCACGTGTCTGTTGTCAGAGTGCAAAGTCCATCCAAATCTCATGTTTCAGTTCACTATCTCTACACTTTACAAATCCTGATGGCAAACCAAAAGGTCTCAATTTAACTTAGCAAAAGTGATATCTAGAAAATATTCAACACCAAGAGGTCTTATAAAAAAACTTGAGACTACTAAGGCATTCTAAGGCACAGTGTTTTGGAAGAAGTGCTTTCTCCCTGTAGTGTTGCTTTATACACATCACGTGTACGAGTCCGAGGGATGCATGGAGTTGCAGATGGATGCCATGGCTTCTCCCAAGCAGGGAATTCCATCTTCTGCTGCTGTTTCAGACGTAGGCTCCCAAAGCTGCGTGAAATTCAGTGAGACATTGCACCAGCTGCTGAAACTTGGGTCTCTCCTCAGGATCTAGGGCCCAACAGCAGGCCATCACAGCAAACCTGCAACACAGAGGCACATGGAGCACAGGGGAACGTCAGCCAGGCAACCACAGCCCCAGCCTGAAAGGCAAAACAGCATTTGCCACTGGGAAACTGGAACCAGAGAGAGACAAGGAGCCCTGGATCTTATGGTTCATAATGCTGAACAGCTCCTTCCAAGGATGACACCTGGAATGATGAGCAAAGGGGCTGTCACCAGAGGTCTTGGCCTGATTTAGGATACAACCCATGGCAATCCAGGAAGGAGCAGTACATAGTTCACTAGAAATTGCTCAACTGCTATAAAAGCATGGAATGGTTTGGGTTGGAAGGGACCTTGAAGATTATCCAGTCCCACTCCCTGCCAGAGGCAGGGACATTTTCCACTAGCCCAGGTTGCTCCAAGCCCTGTCCAACCTGGCCTGGAACACTTCCAGGGCTGGGTCAGCCACAGCTTCTCTGGGCAACCTGTGCCAGGGCCTCATCACTCTCACCGGGAGGAGTTCCTTCCCAATATCCCATCTAACCCTGTGCCCTGGCACTGGGAGGCCATTCCCCCTTGTCCCGCCACTCTACCCCTTGTCCCATGTCCCTTTCCAGCTCTCTTGGAGCCTGTTTAGGCACAGGAAGGGGCTCTATGATCTCCCTGGAGCCTTCTCTGCTCCAGACTGAACACTCCCAGCCTGTCCCCAGAGCAGAGGGGGCTCCAGCCACCAGAGTATCTCCATGGCCTCCTCTGGACTCGCTCCACATCCTCCTGATGACCCCAGAGCCGGAGGCAGTGTTCCGTGAGCAGTGTTTACCCCAGGATTTGTCTGACAGGCAGAACAAACAGGCAGGGAAAGGCAACCCTGGCTCTCTCTTTGGGCAGCCTGGCTTAGCACACCAAACACAAACCAGCACCTTCCTCCTTCCCCAGCAGAGGCACTCACAGTTCATCGGGGCAGTTGATGGGCTGAGCTATTCGATAGCCATCCTTTAAATAAGCTGCCATCTCGAAGGGGTCGATGTCCACGTAGGGCGTCTGTCCCAGGGTCATCAGCTCCCACAGCGTCACCCCGAAGGCCCACTGCAAAGGAACAGTGCAAGGCATTAACAAAAACATGCTGAGCCCCCAGAGCTCCTCCAGCCAGGGCACAAAATCAGCTCTAAGGAAGATGACACACAATAAGAAAGCTTTCCGTAAGTGCTCTAGATAACCAAATCCAACGTGTCTTGAACTGGGCTAATTAAGAATCACAGGATTGGTGTTAAATTGCCCAGAGAAGCTGTGTCTGCCCCATCCCTGGAAGTGTCCATGGTTAGGCTGGATGGGGCTTGGAGCAACCTGGGCCAGTGGAAGGTGTCCCTGCCCATGGCAGGGAGTAGGATCCAGATGGTCTTAAGGTCCCCTCCCAACTCAAACCAACCTGTGATACTACAAAGTCAAACTAAACTTAAAATATTGCTGCACTAAGATATCAGTGCTAAAAAATCACGCATTTTTTAACAAGACATTACAGAACACCTAAATCTAAACAATACTTGAGCACTGAATGATTGTCTAGCATAAAACTTCATTTTTTTACATTTTACTTCTTCAAAATGCCTCAAAAATCCTCAAAAAATCTGCGAAATTCAAAGGATCACAAAGGCAAACTGAATGAAATTATAATTTTTTGATTCCGAATAATCTGTATATTTGGAGAGTATGCTCAGGAATAGGACTCAGGAAAAAAAAGCGATTTCATGAAAGTAAACCTGACAGCTGGATCAGCATTCAACACGTTCAGCAGGCAACCCCAGCCAGAAGGAGCTTGAAGTGATGAAAATTCCATCAATTAATCCACACACAAGCCGAGTACAAGGAAGATGATTTATTATCTGGTATCCAGAGACCCAGGAGACCAAACAGAGATGGGGCTGATACTGCATGCTCGTGACTCACTATTCAAGTTACACACCATCATTCATTAAAAAGGGGCAGAATCCTGCAAGGCTCACACCATTCTTGTTTTAATCCAGAGAAATCCCTCCACTGCCTTGACCCAAGCCTTAGGGAAGGGATATTTTCAGGTGGTAAGGGCAGAAAAGGGCAGGGGCGCTGATGTGGCCCCGCTCCAGACAGCCACTGAAGGAAATAAAGCCCTTTTTTACCTTCAGTGGAGGAGAGTGCTGAGGGACAAGGGGTGGTCATGGAGATAGGGATTCAAGCAAAACCACTCTGGGAATACAGCTGTTCTAATTCCATAGGTAGCTGCATAAAAATGGCATGAAGAGATGCAGAGTTTCATGTCCAACAGTAGGAAAACCACAGAATTAAGACTCGGCAGGAATGGTGGTTTGTTTTCCTACACTCTGGCTGACTGATAGAGCTGTTGGCAGGGGAGCAACACATTATTGGGAAAGTTTCAAGCCAGCAAACACATTTGAAAGAAAGTCATCCAAAAAGCAAGCCTGGAACACATCCCATGGCATGTCTGCAGACACACTGTTTGTACCACACTTCATCACCCGTTCCCTGTTACATGCAATGGATCACTGGGTTTGTTCCTACCAAATCCACAAAAACATCTGACATCAGCTTTTTGTGAAAGGAGTCCAGGTAGATGCAAAGCTGATATTTAGGGTACATGGTGTTTTCCACACCCAGAAAAATTGTTCACTTTTGAACTCTACAAAAGTCAGATGGCCACGTGTCTGCAGTCAGAACTGTGTGTTAAAAGGTGGGTGGCATTTATCCCAAAGCAACAAAAAAAGGACTTCTGGGTTAAAATGCGCTGGAAGAGATGCTGAATTGCACTGGAGTTTTCAGAAATGGTTACAATACTGAGATTTACTCATCCTAATAAAATTCCACATCTCACTGCCACTGTTACATAAGCTTTGACTTCCCAGTCCTCACAAACAGCAAATGCTTTCACATTACAGATTTTTTTTAAAAAAAGTAAAAATAAAAAACCACCATTTGATTGAGCTAATTTAGATCTCTAAAAACATGCTTTTACAGGCAACTTCCATTTCCTCCTCTGTCTTCAAGTTTGGTATAGCACAAACCCCCATGTGTTTTCCAATGAATAGGCACGTGGAGCACAACTGGCACCTTCCATTCCTTCCTTCTTTTTCTTGTTGTTTATGTGGCTGCAGCAATAGTACAGAGACCATGGAAGAAGAAAAACAACCAGAACTTCTCTAGAGTTTCCCACACTGGCACCAGACCACTGTCCTGGACGTGATGCATCCAAGGGAACAGGCTGAGGTCACTGCAACACTGCTCTTAGCTCTGAAGGGTCACCTCAGCTGGGAGAGGCTCCTGACCACTGGAATGAAGGCATCCTCTGGAAGAGCTGGGATCCAGGGGACTATGGGCCACACAGTCAAACACCAGCTCCTGCTGATGTTAGGGAGCTCGTTATCCTGGAACTCACTCCCATGTGTATGAAGCACAGGGATGTTTGGGAACAGCCAGTGTGGATTCATGAAGGGAAGCTGTGCCTGACCAGATCTTTGCTGAGCAGACAGAGCACAGGATGAGCAATGGATGTCCACCTTGACTTCCAGAGGGTGCTGGGGCACTGAACAGGCTCCCCAGGGAATGGGCACGGCCCCGAGGCTGCCAGAGCTCCAGAAGCATTTGGACAATGCTTCCGGGGACAGAGTGGGATTGTTGGGGTGTCCTGTGCAGGGCCAGGAGCTGGAATGGATGATCCTTGTGGGTCCCTTCCAACTTGGGACACTTTATGAAAAGCAGACTACTGCAAGTGCAGCTCCCTGAATTTGACTGTGTTCCCTGCAAGCGCTCCTAAGGGAACAGGGAGCAAGGAGCACTTTTGCTGTGCATGAAGGACCTGACTGACCCCTGAACCATCTGCCAGGAGCAGCTGATACAGAAGTGGGAGTAGAGATGCTGCTCTGAAACAAGCCACTGTTACCTACCCAGTGCCATGATCCTCTGCCTCTAGCTCTGGGGTCCCCAACATCAGAAGGATGTTGGAGCTGCTGGAGTGAGTCCAGAGGAGGCCATGGAGATGCTCCCAGGGCTGGAACCCCTCTGCTCTGAAGCCAGGCTGAGAGAACTGGTGGGGGGGGTTTCACCTGGAGAAAACAAGGCTCCAGGGAGGCATCACAGCACCTTCCAGTGCATAAAGGGGCTCCAGGAGAGCTGGAGAGGGACTATGGACTATGGGATGGAAGGACAGGATAAGGGGGAACGGCTGCACACTGCCAGAGGGCAGCATTAAATGGGATATCGGGGAGAAATTCTTCCCTATGAAGGTGGTGAGGTCCTGGCACAGGGTGCCCAGCAACAGCTGTGGCTGCCCCATCCCTGGAAGTGTTCCAGGCCAGTCTGGACAAGGCTTGGAGCAGCTTGGGCTAGTGGAAGGTCCTGTCCATGGCAGGGGTGGAATTAAATGAGCTTTAAGGTCCCTTCCAACCCAAACCATTCTGGGATTCTGCGATTCTCCAGCAGCCGAAAAAAACGCCAACAAAACACATTTCCAAAACGTAAGAGGAGGGGGAAAAAAGCCTCACCACATCGCTAGCACTGGAAAACTCATTGTTGACCAGGCTTTCCAGAGCCATCCAGCGGACCGGTCTGTTCTCGTTGTCCCCCAGGCAGTGGTAGTCCATGGGGAACAGGTCGCGGGAGAGCGCGTTGTCCGTGATCTTCACCTGCAGCGCGTCGTCGATGCTGGGGCACAGAGAACAGCAGCGTCAGCAACCCCGGCGGCGCCGCCTCGCCGGGAACGGCTCCGCTCGGGGACCCTGCTGGGTCCAGCACCCTCCTGCATCGAGACACACTTACTCTGGGGTTAGCAAATATTATCACAGCACCCATTTCTTCTGTGCCAACTGATAAGCGCTAGGAAAAATCAGCAGGCTTGATTAAATAAAACCAAACATTTACAAGTGCGGAAAAAGTACCGTTAAAGCAAACAAGTAACTGCCTCGAGGTACTGCTGCCCTTTTGGAGATCCCCTATCAGAGCAATTAAACACCTTGTAGCTCTAGTACCTCTGTTGCAATGCATCTGAATAGCTTAGGCTCGTGTGCCCCAACCAAATTATCTCTAGATATGATTATCAGAGTCCCTAAAATTCGTCAGTTACTAAAACATAAATCGTACTAAAATGGGAAAAGAAAAAGCTGAGAAACAGAGTAAAAAAAAATACAAGAATTAGATAAAAAGACACCCAAACTCTAACCAATCATATTCCTAAGACCCTCAAACTAAACAAATAAAAAAAACTGAGTAACCAACCATATAATATGTGAACATGTAAACAATATCCCTAAAAAAGTATAACTGGGGTCTAATATAAACAATAAATAACTTCTGTAAAATCATATTAGTTCTATGTTCAGAAGTTCCTTACTCCCACATACCTCTGTGGCAATAATGAGGCAAAGATCTAAGCAAAACAAGAGCCAGTAAAATCTTTAAGCAGCCAGTACTCTTTGTGTCCAAAAGAATGTCTCCGATCAAGACATCTGCTAAAAAACTGTTTATTCCCTCCACAAGAGATACTGATGCTTGTCAGAAACAGGGTACTAAGGGAAACTTACTTTAATCAAGAAAAGATGACTCAAAATAGCACAGAGAATTTGCCCTCTCTGGGATGTGATTCAAACTCGTTGAACTTAAAACTGTGTGTAATAAAGTTCAGTGTTCTCATAAACAGCTGACTTCAGAATATGGCAAAGATGCTGGCTTCACCACTGCATGACAAAAATACAGAAGGAACGTTGGGTTGGGGGTATTGTAACTAATTGGGTTTTGTTGTCTTCTCATCTTGCCAATTACTTCTTTATTTTGATGAGAAAAATGAAATATAAATGCTCTATCTGTGTGTCTTCCTCTTTACTATCTAAGATACCTTCTTATTTATTTTATTTCTATGTACTTTCAGGCCAGTTCATGATCCTCAAAATTTATACACCAGGAAATTTCCTATCTAGTAATTCTTAAGAGTTCAGAGAAATTCCTAGAAGACCTGTTTGAAAACAAATTCAATCCAAAGGGCAATTCCCCAGCAATTAGAGAGCCCTGACTTGTGTAATCCTCATGTCCACTGTAATTGGACCTGGCTGTGCCATGGGCACATGAGACCAAAAGCATTTCCTCCCTTAAACCTGCCAAGATCACTGGAATCCTGGCTCCCTTCCAAAAATTAGGACACGGGTCTGATGCACTTCCCAGCCTTTCACCACACAGAGCAAACCTGGGGAACAAAGACGGGCAGCTGGAACAAAGTCCTTCAAGGGACCTTGGCTACTGGCACCTCTTTCTCTTTCCAAACATAAAGCTCCAGGTGATGTCCCTGATGTTTGTGATCTCTGTCTCCTGCGGTCCCACTTCCTCCTCAGTGTGCTCACCAGTGAGGAAAAGCACCAAAATTAGGAAGGGAATCTGTCAGGAACCCCATCACACTGAGCATCCTTACGGGGCACAAGAGCAGAGATGGTGGTCACCGAGTGATTTGGTTCCTAGAAAGCCACCAAACACCTCAATCTCTACATTTTGGAGTGTATTCCAGCCTGAAAATGGTCTCAAAGCCCTCTCTGGCACTCCTGCCATTCCAGAGCACATTTGTACCTATCCATCATTTGGCAACTATAAAACCTACCAAGGAACAAAGTCTTTAACTCAGTTTTTAAGGAGAAAAAATGAAGAAAACCAACTTCAAAGAAAAATCTATCCATCGATAAATTGTTGAAGATATTCCAAGGTGGTTTTTTTTTAAAGCTGAAGGGAAGCTTTAATTCTTGTCAAGCCTTTGAAAAAGTGATAAACAAACCCAGCTGAAGCATCTACAGAGAGGATGTTCTGCATCCTTTAGAACCGTGATTCCTGGCTCCCCTTGCCTTGGAAGAAAACAACTTCACTGACTACACCAGTGCCCCCAAACCTGCATCATGGAGGAGAGCTCAGGCTGGGTGCAGGGAGCTGCAGCTGCAGAGGGGACAGTACTCACACACAGTTCCTCGCAGCCAGGTCCTTGTGGATGACCTCCCGCCTGGCCAGGTAGCTCATCCCACAGGCGATCTGGATGGCCATATGCACCAGATCCTGCTGGGAAATCGCCTGCAAGAGCCCAGAGCAGCAGCCATCAGCCCCTTCAGCCCAGTACCTGCGGGGTTACTGGGTTTCCTGTGTCCCAGTGACCCCTCCCCTTCCAGTCCCCACAGACACAACCACCTATGGACACTCATGATGCTGCCTTCCTCTAAATTTTAACTCCTTGTTTTGATGTGCCAAGGGAAAATACTTCCATCTTGCAAGTGCCTCACTCTTTGTACCTACTTTTTCCTTTGACTGGAAGTGGACGTAGGCAAAAATTTTACCCCTCTTCCCACACCTTTTTCACTTTGTTTCCCTGGAAACCAGCTCATTTCCATACAGCAGCACAGTCAAAATCCTTGTTGCTCTCCAAAACCAGTATCAAAGGCTGTTGCTTCAGCTCCTTTTGCAACTTCACAATCCCATCATAATTAAAATCTTGCATGTATTTATAGCTTGGGATACCAAAAGTAATATCAGTAAATCTGAAATTTCTCCATACACAATTCCCCTTAACTTAATCCACAATTTTCGCTATTTGTTGATGTAATTTTAGGATGCATTGCTTGAGCTTCTACCCAATTGAGAGGTGATTCAGCTTCCCACCCTCTGAACACCCAGAATAAACAGCCAGGAATGCTTTCCTGGTAGTAATCAAGGCAAACACTTGCTGGGGAGCCACCTCTGCAGTTCTCCTGCCACCACACTGAACAGGAGAATGCCACGACCATTCCAAACTCTGGCACAAACTCAGGTGCCAGAGCAAATGGAGCTTTAATGGGCACAAAGTCCCACATGAGCGAGGCTACCTGAGGATTGTTGGCCTCCACCAATTTGCACTGTCGCAGGAAGAGTTTAAGGTTCCCCCAGTTCATGTAGGGCAGCAGCACCATTGGTTTCTCTCCCTCCTCTATACAGACATGAGTGATAGGCAGCAGATTCCTGGAAGACAGAGAAATTCCTAATGTTATGGAACTGAAATTTGATAAAAATACTTTTGATTCCTAAACACAGTAGTAAAATTAATTCAACATGGAAGGAAAAACTTTTAATCTTGTATTAGGAATTGTAGAGCACAACATGTCCAAATAACTGAAGCCCTAGACAGTACTTTTGATAAATGAAATATTTGACTACTTTCCCGTTATGAAGAACCCTCCAAATGTTTTCACTTGGTCCAACAGGGCTGACATAAATTGTTGTGAATACAGGTGAATAAACAGAAGTGCTATATCCTAAACTGGGAAGTGTAGCATTCTAAATCAACTACAGATATAAAATATATACTTCCATTACAGCAGTTTAACAAAATAAAGTCAGAAAATTATGTTTGATCCGCTGCAAAGTGACCAGAACAGAAAGTTTTAGTTCTGAATCAGCCACTTTAAGGGCCTTTCCAAGCCTTTTGTGGTTCAGGCAACCCCCACACTGCAGCATCTCTGCGTATCTTCCTTAGAAGAAATACAACATTCATATATCATTCATATATCAATATGTAAATTCATAGAAACTCAAACTAAACTGGATACCGTTTCAATTTCCATTAATCACTTTTAAAAATACCTGTATTTTCCACTGAAAACCGTTAGTAAAAGTCACCAATTACTTACAATTATTTTTTAATTTTCTTACTTTTAAATTTCTTTTGAATTTTCTTACTCTTTCCTGAAAATTTCTCACAGCCAGGTGTCACATCCATGAGCTCTAGAGACACATGAAGGTCCCAGCTTTATAGGCAGTGTAGGGAAGAAAAGCGTTTTGGACTTTTTAAAAAAAGTCTGACTTATAAAAGGGAGGACAACAGCTCATTTGGAATGATGAGAGCAGGGCAGGTTCATTTTGTTTCTGTTTTAGGTATGTTTCACCAAGAACCTGCTACTCCTGTATTTTAGGCAAAGCCTTTATTATATTATGCTGGGAGAGTTGGGAATATCCAGACTGAAGAAGGCTCCAGGGAGACCTTTCCAGTGCATAAAGGGGCTCCAGGAGAGCTGGAGAGGGACCTGGGACAAGGGATGGAGGGACAGCGCAAGGGGGCATGGCTTCTGCCTGCCACATAGGGACAAATGGGACCTTGGGAAGAAATTCCTCTGTGGGAGAGTGGTGAGGCCCTGGAACAAGTTGCCCAGAGCAGCTGTGGCTGCTCCTGGATCCCTGGAAGTGTCCAAGGCCAGGTTGGATGGGGCTTGGAGCAACCTGGGCTAGTGGAAGGTGTCCCTGCCCAGGGCAGAGATGAGCTTTAATGTCCCTTCCCACCCAAACCACCCTGGCATTCCATGATTCCACAGAAGTGTTGCTGAATTCCCAACAAAGAGCTTCCTCTCTCCAGGGAGCTTTAGCCCAGGTACTTCCACCTCACAGTGACATGGATCTGTCACTAGCCCTGCCTGCCCTACCTGTGGTGAAGCCCTCTGAGTTTACAGCTTTCCGTCAGCATCATTGTCACCTGCACCTCCGAGGCTTGATCTGAGGGAAAAAGAAACCGCAGATAAACTTTGGAAACAAATCAGCATATTAATTAAAATTCAGTCCAGATCTGCAAGTCACTTGAGGTCATTTGAGCACGAACAGAACTTGTTTGCCTCCTTTCTTAAAATGGCACTTGCAAAAAGCCCTGAAGTTCAAGGCCAAGTTCTGAGGCTCTGCTTAAAGGAGTGGGGTGAAGCCCAGAAAGGAAATCAAGCACATTCCAGGGGCTGACAGGCTGTAGTTCTGCACTTCCTGACAGCTTCTGGGCAGGCACAAGCCAGCTGCACTGGGCAGTGTGGCCCCATCCTGCACAGGACTGGTGCCCCTGGAAGCAGTGGGATGTGCCAAATGCACGAATGTGCTCTGAGGACACTGCTTTGCAGCTGAGTTACCACTCCAGGTACACTTGTGTTTACTGCCACATGGCTGGAGCCTGGTTATGTCTAGATTTACTTATTTCCTTGCTCTCTGCTTGACACACTTGACTCTCGGTAACCTTAGAACTGTTTGCTGTTCTCTCCCCCACCTTTAAAAATGAATAAATAAATAAAACCACCGCTGCCAGTTAAAATTCAGCCACCTGTGATAACTCCAGTAGCCCACAGCAACCAGAGCTTCCACTGGGCAGAAGCACAAGTGGTGCTTGGAACCTCTTTCCCACTGCTATTTGTGTATTTGGGGTTTTTTCCCCCCCTTTGGTATCAAGAACCTCAAGGGAAGCTTAAGAAGACATCAACAAGAGCTCTCTCAATCCCACCCTCCTCACACCTGGGAGCATTTTCCATGTCTTCCTCGTGCTGGGACTAGTTCTGGCAGGGAGCTGGCACAGGCCTAGCACAGCCCAAGGAGCTCTCCTTGCTGCACTAGGGGGAATTTACATGTTGTGGATGAGTCAAGCCAAGGTTTTACTGTCCTGGGAGGAAGAATAGGCAAGAAATCCTCTGCTCTTGTCCCTCCTCCAAGGTCTGATCCTGCTACCTGCACAGCCCTGACACCCTTTCCTAACCGACCCTGAGCACTGTAAAAGAAAATGTGACTCTGGCTGCGTGAAGAGTGATGGGAGCACTCTGGAGAAGCTCAGAGGTGTCACTAAATTAGTGAAAATTATGGCTGTGGTATATTATGGGATGCATCAGCCAGTGCTTTTGGGCCCATCACTACAAGGACATTGAGGGACCGGAGCTTGTCCAGGGAAGGGAACAGAGCTGGGGAAGGGCTGGAACAGCTGAGGGAGCTGGGAAAGGGGCTCAGCCTGGAGAAAAGGAGGCTCAGGGGGAACCTTCTGGCTCTGCACAACTCCCTGACAGGAGGGGGCAGCTGGGGGGGATCGGGCTCTGCTCCCAGGGAACAGGGACAGGATGAGAGGGAACGGCCTTGACTTGCACCAGGGGAGGTTTAAGCTGGATATTGGGGAATATTCATGGACAGAAACGACAGTCAGACATTGGAACAGGCTGCCTTGGGCAGTAGTTGAGGATTTAAATCTGGAGGGATGTGGCACTTGAGGACATGGGTCAGTGGTGGTCTTGTCAGCCCTGGGGGAGTGGTTGGACTCGATGGTCTTGGAGGGTTCCTCCAACACAAACAAATCTATGATTCCCTTCTATTTGATAACAACTTGTATGTGAGGATGGTACAAACAGGTTCTTGCAGTGTAGGAGACACTGATGCCATGGCCAGCTGAAGTCTCTGGTCTGCACTCCAACAGAAGCATGAGAAAGAGAAGGTCCTACCCCTGTGGCCTGGACACAATGAATTTGATTATGTACGAGACAGATGCAAAAGGCTTGGAAAGAGGGGAAAACCCCCCAAAATCCTACATTAAAACCAAGTTACACAGCCTGGAGTGACAGAATCAGGCAGTTCTAGAAGCCAGCATTAAAAATGGAGGTGGAAAAGCAGATTCTGAGAAGTCAGAGGAGCAGGTTATCTGTACAGAGCTTCAGGTGTAAAAGTAGTAATTACAGGGCCCAAAGACCTCAACCTCTTCACCCAGCACACGATGAAAGGAGGAAAGAGATTCCTGGGTGTGAATTTAAGCTGATTAACTCCTCACACACTCTCTGGCTCTGTGCTTGCTGAACTGGTTTGCTTTTAATTATAAGAGCCACCATGCAATAATTCGAAGCTTTAAATCAGAGATTGTTTAAGAGTGGATTTAAAAATCTACAGAACGAGTCAGGCTGGTTTGGACAATGCACCCATTCATCTCCTCAGTGACTCTTCTGCTGATGCCTTTCCCTTTCCAGCACTCAGGGAAGTTTCCAAGCAGGTCACTGTGACGTTCTGTTGTTTTCTCTCCACATTATAGTGGTTGAGCACCCAAAAGGACGATTGACTCCCAAGCAAGTATATACGGAAACTGAAATCTTATCTTGTGAAACAGTCCCACCATCTATATTGTGTTTGCTTATCAATATTATTTCCTTGTTTTCTGCGTGGAAAAAAACTTACCCAACACCAACAAATTCAACAGACTCAGAACAAACAATAGTGCCCAAGGCTAATCCTCCCCTAGTTGAGACCGGTGCCAATTTAGAACCACCACACAATTTGATTATTGTGGGTTTGTACTAGATATAATTCAAAACACAATATTAATCACCACTTCTTGGAGTGATTCTTGTCAAAAGGGGGAAAAGAACACCAAAATACTGCTACTGCAACAGTCCCCACTGCAATCAGGCTTCCTTTTAAGGCCATTTTCATCAGCCACAAAGGAAAAAGTTCAGTTAAACGAACTCTGTCACATTTAGTGGACTATAACCACTTTTGAGCAACCAACACACACATCTTCACAGAGCAGGATGAAGGTGATTTTGGCAATATCACATTTTTTATTGTGAGGACCTGGTGAATCTGACCATCCTGTACTGAAAACCCTTAAAACCAATCCAGCAAACGCATAATTTCTAGTTTTGATAAGAGAAACAGAGTCCCAGAGCCAAGCCAGCAGCAGCTGTGCCACAGCAATCCCAGCTTGCTGGGATGTTTTTCCAAGGACATACTGGGATGAATCCTACAGATTTCATCTAACTGCCTGGGCCAACGCATAATCCCAAATTCCCCAAACTGTGTCAATCCCTGAGTGCTCCATCTAAGCACACACACTTTGTTTTCTTCTCAGAGCTGTTTGTGCAGCCGCTTAAACAGAACAGGGGAAGGATCCTGTCAAACCCACGGGATGCCCACGAGCATTGGCAGCTCCTTTTGTCTGCCCCAGATCCCTGATACGAGCACAGCCACACACACAGCTACAGAGGGGAGAGGAAGCCTCCCACAGAGCCAGAAACCTCTGAAATTACAACAGCTACTTGGAGACAAAACTGAGGAGGTCACAGTCTCTCATTTATTAAATCTGGGCACCAGGAACAGCTCTGAATTTGAGTGCTCCAGGGCGAGGCAACAAGGGCTCGTTGCAAAACTTCCTCAAAGCCCTGAAACAAGCTAAACTGAGGTATTGCCATTATTTGTGATTAAGAACATGTCAGTGCTCAGCCATGAATGGAGTTGCAGTTGGATAGCCACGAGGAGCAGCCAGGTTTCCATAAAGTGATCATGCATCAACAGCTGTGAAACCAAAGAGCAGCAACTTTCAGGTGAGTTCAGAGGAAGACTTAACACCCAAAAATATTCCAGATGCTCAGTTAGGACCAAAAAGGTCCAACTTTCAGAAGGTGCTTAAAACCAAGACTGAGACAGATGTAAATGCATTCCAGAGAGGAAGATGCTCCCCAAGCCCTGGTTTTACCCAAAAACCTGGCTGTGAAAGCCTGCCCTGAGGCCTAGAGTAAGAACAAGGCAGGATTCCAAGCTATGATGGAGCTGCAGGTTTATCTCCTGATATCACACAATTTGTATGCAGCCAGGCACAATGGGGCTCTTGGCACTGTAGATTTTACAGAAGAGGCTGATCCCTCTGTGCTGGGATGTGCTGGGGCCCTGCCTGGTTCATGGGGAGAAAAAACACCTACTCCATTTTTACCAACTTCTCAAAATCCAGACGCAAAAATGTATTTAAAAATCTTTGATCATTATCTTTCATCAATCACATGAATCATCAGGTGAAAAAATCTTGGGGAAGCTCTGTGATGACATTAAATTGAAGGAAATTGCCTGCTCTGAGACCAGGCACTCATAAGCTGCAGAGCACCAGGCTCTGCTTCACCAGGAAAAGTCACTCCACACCCCAAAGGACGTAGCAGAGATGAAAAGCAGCAATTACCTGGATATTGCAGTGGGGAACTGATTAGATGGACGCTTTCATCAGTCACTTTTTAAGTCAGACCTCCCAGAACCTCAAAGTAGCAAAGCACAGCTTAAGTAGGATCACAGAATCCTTTAGGTTAGAAAAGCCCTCCAAGATTATCAAGTCCAGCCATTCCCCCAGCACTGCCAAAGCCACTCCTAACCCATGTCCCCAGGTGCCACATCCACATATCTGTTAAATCACTCCAGGGATGGGGACTCCACCACTGCCCTGGGCAGCTGTGCCAGGGCTGGACAGCCCTTTCTGGGAAGAAATTTTCCCTAATATCCAACCTGAACTTCCCCTGGGACAACTTGAAGCGATTTCTTCTTGTCCTGTCCCTTGCTCCCTGGGAGAACAAACTGACACCCACCTCACCAACTCCCTCTCAGGCAGCATTACAATTTAAAAGACTTCTGATTGTAGAATGGTCACTGAAATCTGTTTCTTCAGAAGGTAAAGCAGAACCTGAAAATCCATGTAACCACAGGTTTCAAAACTGAGCTGTGTCACATTTGAACCCTCTCACAGCCTGCTATAGGCAGTAACAGCAGATTCTCTCAGCACTCCTGACAGAAGCAGCTCTGCAAATGCTACAGCCAGGAGCTCCAAGGCTTCTGATGAATGTTTCCAACAGCAATATTTAAGAAGATGTTACACCTGCAACTTTTCTCATCTTTGGACCATTTGTAATGGCTTGTTTCCCTGTGAATTTCCTCCTGTTTCATACTGCAAGGTAATACTCCCCCATACCACAACACTTACACAGCCCATCTTCTACACACCTGCCTGTTTTCACAAGCTTCTATTACCCTTATTATTTTTCAACCTTGCAGGCTTTGCCAAATATCCCAGGAGAAAGCGCACAAGCTCCGGTTATGAAATGGTGGCAGGCACACAGGCAGCCACAGTGGTCACAGAGTGTGGCCACAGGAACTGAGAGTGCAGGACTAGAGCAGCTCCAGGTGACAAATGCTCCCAGTATCAACACATCCTTGTTAATTACTGCTGCTCTGCATGGCAAGGCAGAATTCCACCCCAGTTGAAAGAGAATGCATGTCTGAGTATTGCTTTAACCCTTCTACACAAGTCTTTGGTAGAAATTCAACACTTGTGCTCCCATCTGTTGCACATGACATTTTTAATGCTCCTAGCAGGTAACTTTCACAACTTTCCCTCACCAGAAAGATGCTAAAGGAATGCAAGGAGTCATGATCCAACCTGCTTTTTCAGGAAGGAAATAGGCAGGAAGGAAAGTACACATAAAAAGTATTTCAGCTTCAAAATTTCCAGAGGCCCCAGGAGTCAGGCAGGGCCAAGTGGAGCATCCGATGCTTCCTCCTGCCACGGCCTGAGCACAGGACACCGTGCTCCTGTTTGCAGCTCAGAGCTGCAGGAGGTGTTCAGGTCATCACTTCCACACATCAACATCCCCCTGCTTTCCAAGGCAGCCCTGCATCCTACAGAATTCCAGTCTCCTGTGAAGGTAAGACACGCACACCAAGGCACAGCAGGAGGAGGTGACGGCACGGGACACCGCGCTTAATCCTGCTAACATTTCCAGAGAGCAGGATTTCTCTTCCAGTCCTGGTATCCAGGCACCAAGTATCAACCACGTGGGTTTAGATTGCAAAGCAAGGCAGCTCACACTGACAAATCCAAGCCTAATTTTAATAAATCCTGGGATTGAGTCAACATGACGCTGCTAAAGTAGGGAACGCTATTCTGCTTTTCGTACATTAGAAATGCACAAGCAGATTTTAACCAGAGTAAAGGGCAGAGAAAAGCAGGATTTGGGGATAGTCTTAGCTCTCTGTGTAACAGTAACACCACAATCCAAGAAGCAGCAGCAAAGAGGAGGAAGTAAAAGGCTTTTTGCTCAATAATCCGTTTAACTCCAAATGAACCTAAAAGTGTTAAGTGCAATGTGAAACTGGGAAAGAGAGACATGACTGATGTCATGGTCCAAAGGTCAAGGGGCAGCACATAATAAAACTGATGTACAAGTAGAGATTTTAACTGTATGCAAAATAAAGTGTCCAGCAGGTGAGTATTTTTTAGCAGATGGAATAATAAATCTTTAAATGATGTAGTACAATACTTTGGAAATCATCCCCTCAGTATTTTCTGAAGCATATTGTACTGCTTTAGGTGTCTTAGGGTATTTTCTTAAAGAACTAGGATTAAAAGAAAAATTGAGTGCATTTTTAGGTTGATATTCAGAAATTTAATTCTTATCCTAAATTCTTTAAATTCAAGAATTCAAAATTCAAATTCAAATTTGAATAAATTCAAATTCAAATTCTTCTTTTATAAAGACACTCAAGAATTTAGCTCAGATGGGCAGCAACTCTTGACTTATTTTTTTGACATGAACTATATTCTTCAGAAACAGGATCCTGCACTCTGATTTTGGAAGGTTAAATACTTTTGAACAATTAATTCAAATACTGTATGTTTAAGATACCAACTTAAACTTAGAACTACTTTTACAAGGCTGTGCTTTTAAGAATGAACTGCCCAGAATAACAAATTCCATCAATTTAAACACAACCCTTTGAGAAAAACTGTGGATGCTCCAAGTTCTGGTATATGTTTAGTGTGAACAAGTAACCTCCACCTTGGTTAACACAGAGCTGCTTGTCCACACTTAAATCCCCTAAATGTGCCCACTGCTTTCTCCTGCTTGGCATGAATTGGCCTGAATTCTCAGGATTTCTATTCCTACACTTCCCAACAGCATGAAGCCCTAAAGGGTCACCAATCTTGCAATCATGGAATGGTCTGGGTTGGAAGAGACATTAAAGCCCATCTTGCTCCACCTCCTGCCATGGGCAGGGGCACCTTCCACCAGACCATGATGCCCCAAGCCCTGCCCAGCCTGGCCTGAACAGTTCCAGGGATGAGGCATCTCCTCTTAACTAGATTAGTAATACATTCAAAAACTCTAAATAGTAAAATGTCAGAGATAGCCAAGAATGCTGAAAGTCTTATAGTGACCTAAGATGACAGAACTCAAAGCTTTGCTAAAAGTTGGTAGAACAATAAAGTTTAAAGAGCTGACCTTTGTCAACACTGACTTTGTTTCCAGTGCTTTCCATGGGTGGTTTGTTTCCAAACACTCCTTCCTTGTACATCAGAAAAATGTTAAGTGGTTAGAACATGAAATGGGAGCAGCCGGGTTATCTTGAACAGCACACTGGGTTGTTTTCACCAAAAGTGTACCTTGGCCAGAACATCCTAAATGAGTCAGGGCTCTGCACAGCTCACCCTCACTTCATATGTTCCTGGAATAACACAATTCCATTTGTTTTGCTAAGAATTTTCTCCTTCACAGGAAAAGCACCATTAAACAATGTGTTCTTTAAATCACATTAAAGGTGAAACTTGTGTGTTTTCTTCCTCCTCTGACATCAGATGATTTAAAAGATTCCCCAGAAAGGCTGAAGGGGATCTGTTAAACCCTGGCAAGAGATGCAATGCCTGCTTGGAGAAACATGCCATCAGAGACATTTCCAAAACTGAGAGGGATTGGAAATCTCTGATTGGAAAGTGAAGCATTCCATCCTCATAACACAATTCTTCTGTAGAAAAACGCAACGAAGAAAGCAAATGCCAGCTAGGTTTCTCATCTTTCTAACGAAGAATTTATTTGGGTCATGCTGATCCAAAGATTCCAAAATCCCAAATATTCTAGATAACATATCCTTGGTTCTTGCTGGCAATGACACACATCCTCAATCTTCATCAGTGTCAGTATGAAGACAGAACGAAGGCGAATTTTCCACTGAAATTTCTAAGTGTGAAAGTAACTATGACTTAGAGCACCTTGTCCAGCAAATGGTGGAAGTTTTCCACAACCAAACACAGTGGAAGTGTGAAGTGCAAAGACAACACAACAACTGTATGGCCAACATGAAGGATGTAGGACAGTCTGAACAAGCCACACCTTTTCCCCAGAGCTTGGGATCTTTGTAGTTCAAAGTTATTAGAGCTTCCAGAAAGACAAGAGAGATCCATTTTCCTTTTAAGTTCTCCTTGGCACAAGGCACTGCAAGTATCAGAAGGCTCAGGCACCCAGACACAGATGATACAGCATTAAAAAAAACTTATAAACTCATCTATTTCATGAACCTGCACGTAGAAACTTTGTCACTGCCACGGGCATGTTACAACTTTCTCCCTGGAGTGAACTAAAGTTCCATGAAAGAAAAAACTCTTTTAAGGATCTGGAGTGAAACCCAGGGATGAATCCTCTTTCAGTCTTTATAAGTGATGTGGTGTTGATACTTCAAGAGAAGCATCTCCAACTTTTACACCCCACCAATTTAAGAGCTACAGAACAAGTAAGCACTGAATGACTTCAAAAGCACCTCAATAACTGCATGAAGTGTTCAAATGAAAGACCCCAAATTCTGTGGCAGATGAGAAACCAGTCAGATCATGCTGAACAAACACACTCCAACCTATTCAAACCCTGGACAGATACTGCTTAATCAGGCTCAAACTTGCTGTTTGACAGTCTGACCCAACAGTTCTACCCCAGCTCGAGACAACAGGGAATACAGAATATTCCAGGAAACTCTCTGGATGGGTTCTTCCACCTCTCATGCAGGTCCAGGCTCTCACGCTTTTCATGTATTACTGACTCCTTCCATTTATTACTTCAGAAGGGGAACAAGCACAAAGTTCAGAGAAATCCAGGGATCCTGCTTTCACTGAGCACTCTCCTGGTTTATAGCAATGCTCTGCATCTCACTGGAGCTCCGGAAAACATCGGGGAAGGAAAGTGGGAAAAGGCTGCTGCAGTTACTGCAGTCCTGTGCTTTTGATCCTTTGGGGGCAACAATCAACCATGGGGAAAGAACACAGGGAAGAGACAAACTGACAAGGCTGCAATCAGCCTCCCTCCTTTCCTCCAGAGGAGGAAATACCCACAGTAACTATCACCTGATGAGCACAACAGCCACAACATTCACCTTCCCTGGCACAGGAAATGGGAAAACTGACAGCACACACCCTCTGCCCACATTATTGGAAATAACCCCTCTTGAAAGGGTATGGATGCTGCAATGCACTGACAGCTGAAGGAGGGACACATGAAAAGAGATCCACTGTGACAGGCACTTAGGGCACGACTTTTCTTCCTGGACTTTCACTCAGAAACCACCCCTTGAACAGAATAACCTTGACACCGCCCAAGTGGCGGTTCAAGCTCTTCTCCTAACAGCCAACAAACCCAAGATCACGGCCCATCTATAATATCTGTTGGGCTGAGGGAGTTCAGCCTGCAGAAAATAATTTTCCAAGGACACCCTTCTGCGGATTTTAATCCTTTCTTGTGGATTTTAAGAAAGATTGAGACAGACTTTTGATCACGGCTTGCAGGGACAGGACAAGGGGCAACAGTTTTAAACAGGAAAAGGGTAGATTTACATTGGACATAAGGAAAACAATTTTTAAACATTTATTTATTTATTCTTCCCTGTGAGGTCAGACACTGGCACAGGTTGTCCACAGAAGCTGTGGCTGCCTCATCCCTGGAAGTGTCCCAGGACAGGCTGGATGGGGCTTGGAGCAACCTGGTCCATGGAAGGTGTCTCTGCCCATGGCAGGGGTGTGAGTGGATGGGCTTTAAGGTCTTTTCCAGCCCAAACCATTCTGGGATTCTAGGATTCTCTTAAAATTCCAGGTTTAAAGCCGTAACAACTACCCTAATGTCAGAACAGTGTCTTCAGTTTCTCAAGGCTCTGGTCCTGGTGAAAAAAAATAAGTGGTTTTTCTCTCAGGGTTATTCTTCCTCATGGTACCTACTAAAAGAACCTCAGTTCACATTTCCCAAAGATCTGGGATAGTCCACACACCCCCTTCCCATTGTTTGCAACAATGAAATTCCCCCAAATTGACATTTGGGGCACCACTGGACTTCATTTTATCACTTTCAGAGTGTACCTCTGGGTAAAACAAGACAGTTCTGGAGTAGCTCATACTTTTGGGAAGGGATAATTTAACTCCACAGACAAAGCCTTTATTCCTTGTCTACTTTCCATGACCCTCAGGCTTTATTGCCTTCAGCAGAGAGATACTTAAGTCAGTTTAATGGTTCTCATACCATCAAGCTTTTATGGTCCTGCCCTGTTCCTGCTCGTGCCAGAACAGCAGTGTGTGTGTGGCCACAGAATAACTGAGATCAAGGAAAAACTCTGGTTACAAGAGAATTTTTGCAGGTTTTTCCTTCCAACCAGATCAAATTCCCAACTTACTGCATGTCCCAGCTGCACACACAGCAATCACAGCCAGGGGGTGAAAATGGAGCTGTGTAATATCAGCACTGCAAGTGAGCTGCTGTGAGGAGAGAGAGGGGATGTTACAGGTTTTTTTCCTTGCAAACTGCTGCTGCCCAAGCCCAAGTATCAGCAAAACCTTCTCTACACTTTTTACATACAGATCCTTTTTAATGCTTTTCCCTACAGTGATCCTATGAATGCCATCACCCCCTGAAGACCATGCTCCAGTTCACTGCAGTGAATCCTTCCCTGCAAAGGGAAGAGCTTTCTTCCTGTAGGACATGGCTGTGTCACAGACACAAGACACTGTAAGGGAGAATTATGGATTTAGGAGTGCATTGGAAGTCCCATTTTGGGAAAGCAATTCAATAAGAGGTCATGGGAGGCAGCTAAATTAAGATCACTTTTGACAAATGTTGTTAATCCAATGCTAGAAAAAGTAGCTTGCGTGCCAAGGGCTAAGTTTTGAGAACTATACTAAATAAGAGCCAAGAAAAAGAAAAAAAAGAACTGTTTGGCAGGGAAAGGGAACAGAAGAAGGCAGAATTCAGAAAACATTCACAAAATACTGGAAAGAAGTGTATTTTTTGATTTCTAAATAAGAGAAGCCAGGCTGGGAGAGCAGAGGGTGTTCACCTGGAGAAGAAAAGGCTCCAGGGAGAACTTAGAGCCCCTTCCAGAGCCTAAAGGGGCTCCAGGAGAGCTGGAGAGGGACTCGGGACAAGGGACGGAGGGACAGTACAAGCTTTAAGCTGCCAGAGGCAGGGTTAGATGGGACATTGGGAAGAAATTCTTCCCTGGGAAGGTTGTCCAGAGAAGCTGTGGTTGCCCCATGCCTGGAACTGTCCAAGGCCCGGCTGAACAGGGCTTGGAGCAAGCTGGGATAGTGGAAGGTGTCCCTGCCCCTGGCAGGAGGTGGAGCTTTGAGGTTCCCCCCCCAGCCCAAACCATTCCATGATTTGTTCCATGATCCTATGTCATCTGAGAGAAAAGGGCACCGCAAACATCTGACTGGCAGAAACAGACCAAGGTGGCTGCTTCCTTTAAGCAACATATTTTCCTTAAAGGTGGCAGAGAGTAAATGGGTAGCAGAAAGATTCAACAACAAAATTCAGCAGCTTCAGCACTTCCCAATCAGTATCTTCAAAAATTTATAGCCAGGCCAAAAAAAAAAAAAGTAGAATGAGTTGAAATTCTTATAGACGCTTATTTTTTTGCAAGAAAGAATTAAAGAAGTTGTCAAATGAGAAACCAAAGGCAGTAAGACACCCAACTGAAATGACAAAAATAAGTGGTAAAACAACCACTGTACTGAGAATTTGGCAAAAATTCTAGTACAAAAAAATCTAGTGAGCTACCAGAGAACTTGTGATGGTTGCAGAGGAAGGGACAGATGTAGGATACACGTAATGTAGGGATACATTTAGGACACTTGTAATATACACATAGGATACACGTGACAGATGTGTAGGACATTTGCAATGTTTTATCTACACCTACCTTGTTCCTTATTAAGCCTGCCTATCCCCATTTCAGTCACTCCAACAAGACACTTCCTGAACATAGCTGCTGTATTTCGATAAAATCAGTTCTAAATGCCAATTCTCACGCTTCAGTTGCAAAGCTTAAGGAGGGCATAAACTATGTCCTGTCTGTACAGTCATGCACTTGCAAAAGATTTTTAAGATGCATTTCAGGTGTTTTTCAGCAATTTGCAAGGGACAAGGCTGTGACTGGGAAGACAATGACATGCTGGGGAAAAAAAAAAATATATAATTTTTACTTAGAAGAATAATAAACAGAAGAAGCATTCGAGGGCGATGACTGAAGGCACTGGTGGAGAACACATGCATTTTTCTTCCATATAAGATTGCTGTTCTCTGTGCCTGAAGGAAGCATCCAAATTGCTTTTGCTTTGCATCATTTGTATTTTGGGGAGAAGGGGGTTGTTGTAAAGCCAGGTTTGGCACCCTCAGCCTGCAGCACAGTTCAACCACCTGCACACAAACCCACTCTTTTATGCAAACATACCTTTAACAGTTTTGACAAAAACTTGTTTCTCTTTGCTGGGGTCTTTTTCTTCAATCAGAATTCCATGGAAAATGCGCCCAAACGTGCCTAGGAACAGAACATCCAATTAGTAATGTGTGGTTAAGAAACACTGATAACATTAGGAGTATCTTAAGCAAGCAGCAGCTTCCACAGCAGAAAGTGAGGAACGCCTGCAGTTAAAGCGTCCCTAAACCCGGTAAAGCCACCAGGAGAGAACCCGACCGCTCTCCAGCACGAGGGGGATTCACAACTAGAGGCAGCAAATGCTGAAGTTTTACATAAATAAAACTCAAAGGGACAAGCATGAGAGTGAACTAGAGATATCAGCAGAGCCCAGTGGAATTAAATATCAATATGATGATGGTTTATTTGTGGCACTTCAGTCAACTCCCTGCACTAAGAGCTCCAGTTCCCTTTTCTCACCCACCCGGTCTGGAATTCTAAGCCAAGGTACTTCTCACAAGGACCAAGTTTTTCTGGAAACATTCACAAGGAAACAGCAATTCTGGCCAGCCAGCACACATGGAACGCTTTGAAACAGCCAGCATCACATTATTCCCAAGCTTCACCTCAGCTGGAAGGTGCTGGGTTTGTTTAGAGGTCTTTCACTCTTCAGCATTTTTCCATTCACAAGATGTTACTGCTGCTACCGCAGGAAGAGGAGCTACTCTGAGGAGCTGGGCTGAGAACAACTGGCAACACACAGAGAATTAATTGGTTTTTACTGCTCAGCTTGGCAACACTTTTCTGCACCAAGGTGTGCATCATGTCCACACAGTCTATTCCAGCATTACAGCCCGTTCCCAGGGATTCCTCCTGCCTGACTAGGTTGAAAGATCTTTGACAGTATGAAATACAGGTCTTACTTGTTTTTAAATACCTTAAACAGGGGCAGTGCAACATTTCTGTCACCTACCCTGGGGGTGCAAGGAAACCCTCTGTGACAGGGGTCTTCAAACTGCAATCTCACCAAGCAGCAGCTGAACTTGGGAGACTCTCAGGCAACCACACCACCAGGAATTACTTAACAGCAACTAAAATCCTCCTGTCTTGGTTCTTGAAGACTTCAAGAAAGTGCCTAAATATGTATTTCCAAAATGTTAAAGCAGGTGAAGCTATGGAAGCTACATGAAGATTATAATGAATCTGTGGCCAAGAACTGTAAAAAAGTTCCATGTGTGCATTTACTTTATCCTTTTCTTCCCCTCTGAAGCTCTTTTGTTTTTCAATGGCAGAGACTCAACACCACTACAATCCTGAACTAAAATTGGTCAGGTCTTCTAAGTCTTCTGACACGTGGATGTGGCACTTGGGGACATGGCTGAAATCAACAGTGCTGGGGGAGTGTTTGGACTCGATGACCTTAAAGGGCTTTTCTAATCTTAATCACTCTGACTAACTTTTGAAGGTTCTGACTCAAATTAACAGCTGGAGGCTAAGAAACGAGATCCCAGGATTAACTGGGTCCAAACTGCATTCAACAGCTCCTCATGCCTCATCTGGCAGAGCAGGGCAGCTCTGCCACCAAACATCTGAAGCGTTGCTGGGGCACTGAGTCACTTCTAGTCATGGATGACTCCCAACATCCCAGCTCCAGGCAGCCCAGAGGAACACGAAGCACATCCCTCATGCCAAGGAAGGTTTTTGCAGAGCCCACGCTGCAAGTGAGCATGGAGCTGCCTCTACAGGGGTTCAAGAAGAACACACTGAACAAGAATGGGAACATCCTCCACAGCTGCTCAGACTAACACAAAGCATTCTGCCTCCAAAGGATGATTATCTCCCATCTCCAGCTTTGGGAAGTTTGATTTCTCAAGGAACAGAGACTCGAAATTGCAGCAGTAAAGGTGAATGACAAAGAACATGAAATATTTAAGCCTATTTTTCAAATTCAGTAGCAACAAGAATCAATTCATGTTGTGCACGAAAACCTTCAAAGGGCACATTAAAGAGTGAACAATTCAGGAACTGGATGGTCCTTGTGGGTCCTTTCAACTCAGGATATTCCATGAAAACAATCAAGTAATTTCTGAATCTTTTATATCAGGGCTGTAAATGTTGCATCTGCTGATTAGACTTCCAAATCAAAGTTATCAAACTGAGACACCAAATTTGGACAACTGAAGGTTTTCTGGGCTTTGGGTTGGTTTTGCTTTGATTTTTATGTTGTTAAGAGCAGCTCTCCTGTAGGAACTCCCCAAAGTGAGTTACCTTGGCATTGAGAGTCCTGACTGAATACGTCTCTCCTCAGCCACCCTTCATCTCAGGGAGCAGGTTATTAATACAGACAGGATGAATGATTTACTGAGCACGCCTGGCTGCTCCCCCAACCTAATGAATTCTGGAAGCTGCTTTCCCCACACCCCAAATGCAAACATAACATCATTCCTCCCCTCCACCGAAGCTAGGAAGATCAGAAACGTCATCCGTGAATGATTTCAAAAAAATCTGTAAATAAATATCTGTATTTATATAGCTACAGCATGTTGTAAGAATGAAGTGTCTGAGTGCTGTAAATACCTTCTTGGAGCACGTCTTTGAGGGTGATCCTCTCCCTGGAGATGGCTATGTCCTTCACTTTAGCTTTGGCCTCCATGAGAGTGACACTTTTCAGATCATTCTTCTCTATCCGTAATGTGGGATAACCTGAGGAGCCAGCAGAGCCAAACAATCCAACATAAATACCCTTGGAATGAGAACAGGCATAGGGCTTCACCTCTCACCATCCACAGCTCCACACACGAGGGAGCAGCACAATCTTAAATATATTAAATCATAATTTTAAAAAGATGATAATATTTAGCAATGAAAACACAAGAAGAATCATCTGCAGGGAAAGAAACCACGCAGGAATTGTCTGTAGTGTCATGCAAACAACTTTTATTATTAACTCCAGGTGAAGGAACTCCTTTATTGAAGGTGAACAACACTGCACTGCCCTCAGGAGGAGGAAACAGACTGTTGGAAAACTTGGAGCTGGGAAGATGCCGTACCCCAGTAGGATTTTAATAAACCACCAGTGCCCTCTTCTGGCACTTCCAGACATGTGGATACACCAGTAGAGCCAGAAGGACTATTTTTGTACATGTGTATGAATTATGAGAGAAATCTTTAGAATTACTCTGATAATACTTCCTTCAAAATTTAAACGTTACAGAAAACAAAATTACGCAACTGTGGAATGACCAAGAATGTCAATCCTTTTTCACACATCCAACTTTTTCTCTCCTTCTAATTTTCACCATTTCCAGTGCTACTGGGGGTGTCCCAAAGCAGCTAAGAGCCACTGTGAAGCAAGGGCTGCCCCCAGCAAACAGGTGCCACTCGGCCACCACACTGGGCAGGGTGAGGAGGGCTGAACCATCACCCTGGGCATGGTCCCCTGCCCTTGGCCAGAGAATTCTGGGGGACAACATTCCAGCAACTGGAACTCAGCCAAATTAACCTGGGTCACTTGGAAAGCCAAACAAAAAACCTGAGGTTGACAGGACATCAGCCTGAGCTGGGATAAGACATTGAGGGGCTGGAGCGTGTCCAGGAAGGGAACAGAGCTGGGGAAAGGCTGGAGCACCAGGAGAGGCTGAGGGAGCTGGGAAAGGGGCTCAGCCTGGAGCAAAGGAGGCTCAGGGGGAACCTTCTGGCTCTGCACAACTCCCTGACAGGAGGAGGCAGCCAGGGGAAATCGGGCTCTGCTCCCAAGGAACAGGAACCAGTTTCTTGAGGAGAAACAGCCTCAAGTTGCACCAGAGGAGGTTTAGACTGGGCATGAGGGAAAATTCTATTTCCCAAAGCATTGTCCAGCCCTGGCACAGCTGCCCAGCTGGTGGAGTCCCCACGCCTGGAGGGAGTTAAAAGTTGTGTGGTATTTGGAGGTGTGGATGACCTTGACAGTGCTGGGGGAACAGTTGAACTTGATGATCTGGGAGGGCTTTTCCAACCTAAATGATTCTGTGATTCTAAGAGACTGAAAATAAAAAGGCTGGGGAGAGACTCAGGTGACAAGAGGGAACCCAGCTCTAGAATAATTTGCAGGGTAAGGTCTCTTCCAAACACTGTGAAATTTTTTTAACATTTCATATATTAAATTTTTACAAGCCTGTTTTTAAATTAATGCTTATACCAAATTTTAAAGGCAGCTCTTTGTAAGGGAAAGATGAACTCAGATTACAAATAAGTTTTTGTTTGTTTTTTTGGGTTTTTTTTAGGGAGATACAGTACAATTTAAAAGCAAGCCAAATCTCTCCCAGAGGTGCAGTTCAACCTCAAGTAAACACCTGCTCCCACACATGGGGAGGAAAAAAGGAGAACACAGGAGAGCTGAGAATAATGATGACCCTTCAGCTGTGCACCCTCATGATGGGACAGTCACTATCACCAAGTACCATCAGAGGACAATGGGAGAGACCTTGAAGTCTTGTTAGTTGCTTCAAAAGAACCCATGTGTGTCCCTGTGCTGACCACCTTCCCTGCAGCTGGAACAGTCCCTTCCCTAGAGCAGTGCTGGGTGGGGTAGCCCTCTACCAGACAATAATTTGAGGAGTAAAAATTCCACAGGCAATAAAGATGTTCATTAACTACAGAATTAACTCAGAACACAGCTGAGAGCACTTGGTCTGTTCAACCTGGAGGAGACTGAGAGACCTTATCCCAGTCTGCAGCTCCTCCCGAGGGGCAGCTCTGAGCTCTTCTCTCTGTGACCAGGGGCAGGAGGACCCCAAGGAATGGCTGGAGCTGTGCCAGGGGAGGTTTAGGTTGGATATCAGGAAAAGGGTCTTCCCCCAGAGGGTGCTGGGGCCCTGCCCAGCTCCCCAGGAAATGGGCACAGCCCCAAGGCTGCCCGCGCTCCCGGCGCCTTTGGCCAATGCTCCCAGGGATTCATAAGGTGGGATTGTTGGGGTGTCTGTGCAGGCCCAGGGGTTGGACTGGATGATCCCTGTAGGTCTCTTCCAGCTGGGTTATTCTGTGATTCTGTGGTATCAGTTACCAGACCAGTATCTAAACTGCTGCCACCCTTCCTTTCCACTCACTGCTCTCTTCAGCTATTTTATATCATTTCAGGCAAAGCTGTAAGCAACAGATGACAAGAACAACACAACCATCAGGATTCATGCACATGGCATCACCTGCTTGAATAACTGATCCCAGGGCTGGGTGGATACATCCTGTTCTCCCTCTCTCCTCTGCCTGGACTGCACGAGGCAGGCTCTTCCCAGTGTTAAAGCACAGATGCTTCAAAGCTCCTGGTGAAGTCTGGCTGGCTGATTGCTCTGGGTGCAGGGAGAACAGCCCAAAGGACAGACACAGTCTCACGCTCACATGACCACTCACACGAACTCACTCCCGACTATGGCGCGGCTGGATGAAACACGCATTGTGTGAATTCAGGAGGCGAAATGACAGAGCCAGAGAAGTATTCCTGCTCTTCTCTTGACACCAAAGCAGCGTGGCAGGAGGGTCTGTGCTTAGATTAACACTTACTGGTTACTGGTGTGGCGTTGTTGGGCGTGTCAGCCCGCAGGTACTGCGTCGTCTGCGTGGAGGGCTGCGACAGCCCCTGCGAGCTGCTGCTGTCACTGATGCTGTGGGGAAACAAAAATGCACTTCAGCATCCCTGCTTGCCACTCCAACACGTTCCAAATTAACTTGGCGAGCTCAAAACCAGGAGATTTTCCAGGCAAAGACTTTAAAAAGAGCAGAGTTTTTGAAGCCTCTCACACATGAAAATGTATTTCAGGTAACTCAAAAAATCTTGGCACTAAGCATGAACAGCTTCCTCCTACTCGCTTTCCAGGATTTGCTCTATCTTCTAGTACTTCTCCCCACTTTTGAATAATCAAAGTGACAAAACATTCCTTGCCAGAACCACCCTGCCACATCAAGAACAACTATTATATTCCAGGGAGGATTTGCACACATTTCTCTCATGGCACTTATGTCCCACTCAGTTGAGGGCTCTATTTTCCAGCACAAACTGCTCTACTCTTCTTTGTCACTCCACTCCCTAAAGGTACCTGCAGCCCCTTCCAGCACCACCTAAAATGTGCTTTTTGAGATGCTTTCTTTTGGCAGAAGGACCAGGGGTCCACAGAGTATCCATGATACAAGCAAACCACAGCCTAAACCACAGCAGGCCGACTTCTGTCTTATTTTCATAGTCAAAAGCCTACAAAAAGGGCTGTTGCAGCTGTAATGGACCAAACCCTGTGAGCAGGTCAGATGGAAGGGCCAGAAGCTTTTTTGATGTTCTCCCCCTCCACACACACACACACACACACAAACGTCCCCCACTTTGATCCAACTTCAAAGCTTCTCCACTGCTGACTGTATTGGGAAGACAAAGAGGAAGCTGGTTTGGGATACAACCTCTGCTTTGCCAAATAATCAACATTTAAGGTTTCTCGGGTTGCTGCTGAGCACTGACCAAGCAGTGCCAGCCACCCCTGTAGGACTGTCAGAGATGGCTGGTGATGTTCTCCAGGCCCACTGCTACCTTTGAAGCCAGGCTTCTTTTAAAACCCAGAAATCCAAGTCCACTCTTCCCCATTATACCACTACCATAGATGCACCCACTGAATTTTTTCTTTGGAACAGAATCTACTGAATTTCACAGTACAAACTTACTCATTTATAGCTAGCCTCAATCTCCCCCTGGAACCTTTTTTTTAGAGTTATTCCCACATTCCCTGTCTTCCAGGTGCGAGGTTTCAGCACAGCATTTAGCACGAGCCTAAAAGCCACAAATGCTGGTCTCCCCTTTAACTTCCCTCAGAGTTTTTGAATGAATGTTCTTTGGTGCTGGCAACTTATTTGAACTGTTCCCACTACTGCATCCATGAGCTGCTTCAGTATGATGCACTCTGCAGCGAGCTCCCCAGGGAGGAGAGTCTTGGTATGGTCACCACATCAAACACCAAGGCACAACTTGCATTTCCTTTTCTTGCTCTGGCTGGAAACTCCTTTTGTAACCTGATCACCCGCTAGCCCTGCGGATTCCTTTAGCTGGAGGCAAGTGTGAGAAAGGAATTATTCTTTTAATGCCTGCTGCAAGCTTGGAAAACTCCCTTTTGGGTTGGCTTCATTCTGTTTTTTAGGTTTAACTCGCTTCCTGAGCTTCCTCACTTGCATATTTTGTCAGCTATTTGAACGATGCCTTCTTGCTTTAATGACTCCCATTATCCTGCTGTTAAACCGTGCCAGCAAGTGCCTTCGCTCCAAGGTTTGCAGCATTGGCTGTGGACTTCCAATACAATGTTCCTAAATAATCCATGTGCAGCCTGTAAACTCGGCTGCCTGGCTTGAGCTTCCAGTTAACAACCCTCCTTGGTTTTATTTAGTTCCGGGGGTTGAAATTAAGAGCACCGGTGGGTTTTCAAGGCTGTGTTGCTCCTGGGAGGTCGTTAACGCTAATGACATTGTCATATTCCATTCAGGAAACCCTTTTACAGAAACAGTTTGAGATTATTATTCATGACCAAATCAGAAGTTCTTGCTTCCCTCGGTGAGTTTTTTCGAAACAAACCCCACTGCTCCTGATTTTCAGGCACATTTTGCTTCTGCCAAGCCTCTGCTCTAGCACTGCCTGAGCAAGAGCTTTTACACAGCAGCACATCCACAGCTCTGCCAGGTCGGGCACCTTCAGGCTCAAAAGACAAGTCACCACATGATGCTTGAAAAGCTAAACCCCGGGAGCTGCACAAACTTCATAAAATCACACATAAAATGGTCTGGGTTGGAGGGGACCTTGAAGATCATCTCGTTCCAATCTCCTTCCATGGACAGGGAAAGCCCCCTGAATTTACCAGAATTTATTAGTAGGATATATGGTGATTCAGAGCAAATCATTAACACCTGCAAACCACAGAGGACTAACATTAGATGGATTTTTAGCTTTATCTCCACAGAAAGTCAGTTGTTTTTTTAGGATATTTTACCTTGCATCTCCACAAATATCCAATGCAATGGAGTAGATGGAAGGATATCTGATCACGCTGCTGGGCTGGACACCTCAAAACCTCACAGATGACACTACCCTACACTATAAATGGAATGTTTTTCCTTTCTGAATTAAAACAAGCTGCACATCCTTTAACACCTTCAGCTGATTAAAACCTTTCCATCAGACAACCAGGCACAAAGGAATTGAGGAAGGCTGACAAGCTCATTTGGTTACAATCAACTGAGAAACTGCAACTGCTCAATGCAGTGGCACTGCCAAAGCCACATGGGCTGGGGACACCAGGGGAGGGAATGGCAGGGAGAAAACTGAAAGGAACAGATGAATGGATAAAGAGGAGGATGAAAAGACAAAGTTACTCCATGAGGCTGCAGGCAGCACAGAAGCAGTTCAAGACATCCTTTAGTTCAAGATACCCTTTCACAGGGGTGACCACCCACAGGCCGACTGTTTTCCAAAGGATCCAGTTTCACACTGCTGGCTCCTGAACAGTTGCATCTGATGCAGGCTGTTCACACAGCCTCAGTCCACCTGCTTTTCCAGCCTCCCTTCTCCTCGGTGTTTAATCCCCACTCCAATGCCCTTGGACTCATGTTACAAGTCCCTTTCGCATGAATGTGCTACGGTTTTTCCAGATTGGAAATATATTTGAAAGAGCCCAACACTGCCAGTTTTATAAGCAAGCAGTTGTAACGCTCAGATGGTACCCTAAGGCCAAACTGAATACTGGAAAATCAATCAAAGTAGGGAAAACTGAAATACAGTCTCCTGCAGGTGTCAGTAAAACCCGATTGTTTTCATCCAATCATGTATCATGGAATGATGTGCATGGGAAGGGACCTTAAAGCCCATCCAGTCCCACCCCCTGCCAAGGGTAAGGACACCTTCCACTATCCCAGACTGCTCCAAGCCCTGTTCAACCTGGCCTGGAACACTTCCAGGGATGGGGCAGCCACAGCTTCTCTGGGCAACCTGTGCCAGGGCCTCACCACCCTCACGGGGAAGAATTTCTCCCCAGTATCTTTAAAATAAAGGTAGAAACTCCCTGGTCAATGGGAAGCCTTACCCTCTTGTCTTGGTATTCCAGGCCCTTGTCCAGGAGATCCTTTAGGCACTGAAAGGGGCTCTAAAGTCTCCCTGCAACCTTCTCTTCTCCAGTATGAACACCCCCAGCTCTCCCAGCCTGGCTTTAAAAGTGTGCCCAAGTTAATTTTTCCTTCAATCCTGACAATCCCTGCAGATCTGATTCTGCCCGAATTTCCCCACTTCACACAAATATTCTGGCAAAAACCTTCCAACAACCCTTCCACCTCATAAACAACTGCAACTGCTGCCTTTCTGCAGCACAGCTCTTACCACAACACCACACAGGCGTATCTGCTACAGCTTGCCATCGAGAGCAGAAATTGCAAATTACCACAGTGTGCTCATTTCGAGACTGAACTCCCACAAACCTGAGTAAATATGTCCCAAAACCACACTGGGAAAGCTTGAACACATACCTGTCATCCAACTCTATCCTTTTCATGCTGTGGAGGTGCAAGACAGCCAGGATTATTGCCACCAGGAATATCACAGCACAGCACACGCCCACACTGATATAGAACACCCGGGTCGAAGTGGTGGGAGCTGCATTTACAGGATCAACTGCAACAGATGTGGAAAGCTACTGAACCCTTCTCAAAAAGGAGAGAAACCAACAAAAAACCCTAAACAAAACCCCCAAGAAATGATATTTTGTTAGTTTGTTACAGCAACACAAGCAGAGGGGTTGGAGGCAGGGAGAGGCAGCAGCCTCAGCCTTTCCAAATGTTCAGTAAGGCATCCTGGAGAACAACTACCCTGGAAGAGACCAGTGGGAGGTAAAGAGAGCACTGAGCACTCTTTCCCACTGCTTTCCAACAGCATTTTGGCAAAAACGCTCCCATTTTGGGTATTACGGAGCCACAGTCAGCCAATGACATTTCCAGATAGAAGGGGGGAAAGGAAACTACCTCATTCTATTCCTTCAATAGTGATAAATCAAAACAGCAAACCAGACACGGTCCTAAGGTCAAGAAAATAGATCAGAGTCATGTACAGAAACCAGAGCCCCTAAGATGTGATACAAAAGTTGTTACAAGACTTGGAATAGGGTTTTTTCCTCTCCACCAGTTAAAACAATTACCAAAAAACCACTGCAATGCTGGGTATAGTACAGACTACCTGGGGACCGTTTTCATAGGGAAAGCTGTAGAATCAAAGCACATAAAAAGTTTTTCAGTTTTTACACCCCAAGTTGTACATTCAGGATTACTTACAGATAGCCTTGCTGCTGTTCTTATCAGCTGTTGGAGATTTGACTTCTGGTTCGAGCTCTAAAGAGATGAGAGAAGGCCATTAAGTCTGGAGTACATTTATCATTGCAGCCCTTCACATTGCCTCAGGCATGAAAAAACAGATCTGCTTTTCCAAAGAGAAGGACTACACTAATCCCTACATTTCCACTTAAACACCTAACCATGGCAGAATTAAAATCACACTGAAACACACAGGTCAGGTATTTCACCACTGACACACGTGTCCAGGGAGGCAAAGCTTGAACCCACTGGTTTCATGTAAAACCCTGCAGCTTCTCCAAGGTCCGAAGCAGCAGAAAGAAGAGGTGCAGAAAATGTGCTTGCTAAAGCACTAAACCAAGACCCCACAGAATCAGTTCCTATAGGAGAGAAAATCATTGCTGGGATGTTCAGTCAAGACTACCCTGATCTTTTGGAGGAAATCCTGGCTCCAGTTCTAATGTTGCTCATCCTAAGAAGGGGTCAGAGATGCAACCACAGGCACTGTGCCATCTCAGCTAATACCAGTCAGGAGTCAAAGAGCTAAAACAGAAGGATGGAAGAGGTGATGCCCATTTAAGTTCTTATAAATAGGCAAGTGAAGGCAGGAGGACAATACCCAGCTCATGTGTGGTAGCAGTCCTTTAGAGAGCAGGTAAATCTTCATTTACTCTGAGTCTGGTTACCAAGAGGAGCAGTGCAAACCTGGGGAATGCAGGAGATGTCTCCAGATGAACCCCCTGAGGATCTGCAGGCAGCTGAAGGAATCCCATGGATTTCTGAGGCTGCACAGGCACAGTCCCACTAGCACACCCTCCTTCCTGCTCTCAGTTGTGTCCAACACAGCACAGCCTCTTCCCACTCCTTGGTAAGCCAGTGCAGCTTAGGAAAAAGTAATCCAAGGGAGTGAAAAATCAAAGCCTTTTTCTTTTTTTCATCCCTTTTTTGAACTTGAGGAGGAAGTGTCAGCAATGTCCTGAGCAAAATCATCAGCAAGCTCCTGCATATTCCTAACTGATGATTAAATTCAATCAGAAACCCCCGTATGCTCTACACCAATCAACACACACCAAACAAAGCCATTTTTTTGTTTTTGTGAACCTGCAGAAATGAGATCTTTGTAAGAAGCAGTTATGATGGTTCAGGCAGTGGCTCTGTCTCACCCCCCAGAGAACTGTGGTGCTTATGGAAAGCTCCATCACACATCCACAGCACAGTAAGCTATGAATGGATCAGCAGGGCTGACTTTCCCCACCTGGAGTATTTGAAAAAATACCCAGGAAAACATGAAACCAAGGTAAAAATATCAATATTATCAGCCAGACTTCCATTTTACTAGAAGGAAATACACACTTTGAATTAAGAATGGTCTTCCTGGAGCCTCAATGCAAGGAACATGAGTATTCCAACATTATGTACTACAAGGCATGGCTGGCTCTTCCACCCACACCTTCCCTGAGCTCATCCTTAGATATCTATACTCAAGAAAAGTGATAACCCCCCCCTTTGGAAAGCTACTGTCCTCAAAGGCTCCAGGTAAGCTGAACAGAGGCAGGAGGAGCATGCAAAGAGAGAGGTGGTCATCCCCAAACACTGCCTAGGAGTAGGATACCACAGGCATTTTTAAGGAGGGCACAGCTCTTGGGATTCTCCAAAATAATCTTTTTCTGATGCCTATGAAAATACCAGAAAATCCTATGAAAATTCTAGGAAGCAGCAACAGTAAACAGGAACAATCCAAGAATAAATTATGCTTGCAGATTCCCAAGTGGTAACACAGAAGAGTCAATTTAAGACTTCCAAAATCTGGATCATCTACCAAGATCATTTTGTACTTCACATCTGACAGACTAACATCTCCTACACTCAACTAAACAGCCAATTTTATGACAATTTATAAACTAAGTAGATTTTCTTGGTAATTCTTAGAACAATTTGAACTCTCAGAATGTTGCAGTTTTGAGGGAACTGTTTTTTTCTTTCCAAACAGAGAGAAAATGCTCTTTGTTATATATCTATAAAAAGGTCAGTCAGTGCAGTGGAACTCTTAGGGAAAGTTGCTCATTCACCAGCTTCTGCTTTAACCAAAAGTCCCCATTCCTCTCTGAAAGGCAGAATTTTACCTGATTTCTTCCAATCCTCCCCAAAATTCACTCTGTTACTCCCGTCCTGGATCATACACCATCCCAATCCCTTTTCCTATCATACCTAAACAGTAAAAACTTCTAAATATCTGAAACTGAATCTCTTACTTTTGTAGCACATTTTCCTTCGTTTGAAATTTAAAACTGTGATGTTTTTTGAGGAATTCATTGTTAAGTTGAGCTGCATCAGAATTGTGACGTCGGAGTCGAGTCTGCCGGTGCAGGAGAGTTCGACACGGAACACTGTGAACACAGCACAGGGGTTACAGAGGAGTGGGACACCCTCAGACACTGGGGTGGGAGAACACTTAAATAAGGGCCTTTGGGGATGATGTTTGTGAAGCACATTACAGACATTATAAACTACCACGTTACAAAGAACTCGATACTAAGAAATGCTGTTTTCGTCTTCACGCCTCATCACTTCTGCTGTTAGAGCATTAAAGGACATGGATTTGAAATTAATTTTTGTCAATTTTATTAGGTGTTCACAGGTTACTAAAACTGCATTTGTGGCTAAATGACCATTATTCATCCATGAGCTGGATGGGGGTGGGAAGTTTACCTGAGCCACTATCCCAGGCTGCTCCAACCCCGGTCCAACCTGGCCTTGGACACTTCCAGGGATGGGGCAGCCACAGCTTCTGTGGGCAACTGTGCCAGGCCTAACCACCCTCACAGGGAACACTTTCTTCCTAATATCTAATCTAAACCTCTCTTTTATTAAAGCCATTAAGAGGAGTTTAAAGCCATTCCCCCTTGTCTGCTCGTGTAAAAAGCCTTTGGGGATGATGTTTGTGAAGCACATTACAGACATAAATTATCACGTTACAAAGAACTCGATACTAAGAAATGCTGTTTTCGTCTTCACGCCTCATCACTTCAGCTGTTAGAGCATTAAAGGACATGGATTTGAAATTAATTTCTGCCAATTTTATTAGGTGTTCACAGGTTACTAAAACTGCATTTGTGGCTAAATGACCATTATTCATCCATGAGCTGGACGGGGGTGGGAAGTTTACCTGAGAGGGTGCGAGGAACTTCTCCTTGTAGAGAAATGTTGGCCTGGGGCAGAGCCATAGCCATGGGATCATGGACCTGAAATCCCAGTTTATACTCAACCTGTAACAACAGTTGGGAGAGAGAAAACACATCAGAAATCTGCCTAGGAATATAAAGAAATGCAACATGCCTTTTCATAATACTTCTTGAAAATAAAAAAACACATACATTATTCTCAAGGGGTGCTGGCAATTTTAGGCATCCATATTCCAAATTTCTTAGTTGACGTTTTAGTATCAAGACTTCTGTTACACTTCAAATTAAGAAAGCCAAAACAGAAGCTACTCTCGAAATCATTCCTTAAAATCTGGGGCTGAATTCAGAATGCTTGTATTAAAAAAAATTCCCCCATAAACCTCACTTGATAACACTTTTAAACTTACTTGTTCAAAAGTCAGTTTGTTAAAGCTGCTAGGGTTCAAAAAATTCCCCCTCCCACAGTCAGTTTTACAAACAAAATTGCTTAGAAATAGTTTATTCAACTACAGTCAAGATTTTGTTTCCACTTAAGAAGCTGACTCTGCAAACATTCACTCAAAAACAAACTACAGGACCTACTCTAAGTCATAAGCTCCTCTTGGAAATTCATCCTACTCCTCCACTCTCAGCTGAATTAATTTGCTTGACTTGGTCCCAATAATAAGTTTCTTCCCCTTTTCTAAAACATAATATGGTTCATTTCTGTTATCAATTTATTTTTCAGTCAAGATGCCAAGGGAAGAGACACAACCCAGCTTCTGAGCTCCTCCAAGTCACACTACACCAAGCTGCAGAGGAAGATGCCGAGGGGTGGAATCACAGGAATGGGAAGCAGGAATGGGAATGGGAAGCAGGGCTACACAAGCTCCAAAATTTTCTCCTCAGAACTCACAGCCAGGCCTAAGGAAACACAGGGCCAGCGATGCAGGGAGCCTCGGCTGAAGCTGTGACAAGGGAACTCCTACTCAAATGACAAGTGACTGAACTGTCACTGTGCATCTGGAATATGGGATGGAGGCTGGCTGGCACTCGACCCAACTCCACTGCAGGCTAAAAGTCACTCCTCTTAACAAGCTACACCTCAAAGGGAAGAACAATGGCAGGAGGAATCTTCAGGACCTGCACTGGTGGAGCTGTTTAATGCTACTGCTCCTAATGCAGCCTTCCCTACTTAAGGGCAGAAGAACAACCATCACTCAAGTTTAAAAAAAACAGAATGAACATCTGGCAGAGACTAAACAGATCGTTTCATATATGAAAATAAATTTTTAAGTAACTGGAAATGCTTCAGAGTGTAAGAGCATATGCAATCTCTCTGACAGCTGCTGCTGCATGCTCCAGGCACAGCGATTAAGTGACATAAAAATCCTTTCCATTTAATCAGGGTTCAGTAATAACATACTAGATGCTGCTTTTATAGGCTCTCCTTGTCTCCAAGCATATGTTTCTAGAAATCCCTACAACAATTGCTCTACATATGATTTCCAGAGGCTTCAGTTCATGGCTGCCCTTCTGTGTGTCCAATGCTCCAAAGGAAGAGATTCCACAGCCAGTGCCTCGTATGCATACATGGACCTTGCCAGGAGCAGGAAGCATAAAATACTTTGAAATAAGTGCTTCAACTTTCTAAAATAAGGAACAGCTTGGACGTATGCCATCTTATTGCCTGCAGCCATATAAATAAGTATTTCACACCTTGCATATACTAATTTTTGCAAAGAAAAGCAGCCATTAAATGATAGCAGTGGGTATTCACCAAGCAGAAGAAGCTCGTGTCTCAAGTACCCAGTGCAGAAGTCATGCCTGCTCACCTTGGATTTGGCGTGCCAGGTGAAGTGGAGATTGTTGGTCTCGCTGGGGATTAGGAGATTGAAGGACAAGGCATAGTGATTAACCACATCATTCCTCACGTAAGACAACTCTGCATCCAGACCTGTAGGAAAAAAGAGAACAGTAAGATGGAAGAACAGGACCAAACATCTTGGAACAAACAACTTTCAGGACCACCAGCTCCACTTATATCTGCACGTTTAAGCAAACACTTCCCCCAGTCCATAAATTCTGAGGCAGGTTTGGAGACCAAGGCTCACAGCCATCAGCTCTCACAGAGTGCTGCAAAGCCTTACAGAGGAATCACTCCAGAGAGGGGCCACAGCCTAAGGAACAAGTAAAAGCCGGAATGTAATGAAGGAAACACAACTTTTCATACAAACATCCAGCAGAGTCATTATAGGCTCTCCTGAACATCTCCTGTTCTGCTTCTGGGAATCACAGCTCGTTTTATTTGCAATTGTGTTCACTCAAACGAAAGTGCTCTGGGTTATCAGCCAGTTATCACATTTAATTCCTTCTGGAACAGCTCATTTCTTGAGCCTGAGACACCTAGGCAGTATGGAATTAGCTTCAAAGTAATTAGATCACAGAATCCCAGAATTCTTTTGTTTGGGTTGGAAGGGACCTTAAAGCCCATCCAGTCCCACTCCCTGCCATGGGCAGGGACACCTTCCACTGTCCCAGGCTGCTCCAAACCCTGTCCAACCTGGCCTTGGACACTTCCAGGGATGGGGCAGCCACAGCTTCTGTGGGCAACTGTGCCAGGCCTAACCACCCTAACAGGGAACACTTTCTTCCTCACATCTAATCTAAACCTCTCTCTTATTAAAGCCATTAAGAGGAGTTTAAAGCCATTCCCCCTCGTCTGCTCGTGTAAAAAGCTGCTCTCCCTCGTACAGAGTGAGAGGTGACATTTGTACACCCAGCAATACCGACATTTTGTGTCTACCCTTTGCTCTCTGAACATTTAAATACATCTAGAGACCTGCAAGCCCCAAAAAAACTATTCACTTCCGAGCACTAAGGTGCATTTCCGTACATGAGACACAGCCTCTGATATCACAAACACTGCAGCTGCTGTTACTCTTTGTGGCACACGATCCAAGGTCACGCTGAACACGGGGTAGGACCCTGCAGCTTGCCCTGGGTGTCAATAGCAATTAGTGGTAGGGTAAGCACTGCTTCCCTGCAGGGGTAGAATTAATCCCAGCTCCATATCCTCAGGACAAAACCACACTGGGCTTGCAGTCAGTACCATTTGGCCTTGTCTCATACAGCTCCTCCTCCAGTGCTCCCAGTTAAATGCTATCAAGGCTCTTGGGCACGCCAGGAGAACACTGGGGTAAATCAGACCCTGAATGTTCCACACGGAGAGAACAGAGTTCAAATCAAACAGTCACAGTACAAATGGGAACGGAGATAGCAGGTTTTGGGATGCCTCTTCATGGCTTTCCAGTACCTAAAGGGGGCTTTTAAAAAACAGGAAGACATTTTCCAAAGTAAGACAGTGACAGGACACAGGGGAATGGTTTTAAACTAAAAGAGGAGAGATTTACATGGGATATTAGGAAGAAACTCTTCCCTGGGAGGGTGGTGAGGCCCTGGCACAGAGAAGCCATGGCTGCTCCAACCCTGAAAGGATTCCAGGCCAGGTTGGATAGGGCTTGGAGCAACCTGGCATAGTGGAAGGTGTCCTTACCCATGGCAGGGGGTGGGACTGGATGGGCTTTCTCCAACCTGAACTATTCTGTGATTCCATTAATTATTTTTTTATGGCTAGAAAGTCAAGAATATTGGAGAGGCTGTGACTTCAAGATGACAGCATTCAAGGCATCCTGGAATCATTTCAAGAATCCAGGGAAACATGAAAGACTGGGTTTTCTTAAGAAATTAAGGAAAAATAAATCCAAGCTAACCACTGAAGCTGTACTTGAAGAAAGGGAGCATCAGCTCAAGAGAAATAATTCTTGCTGTTTAGTGCAAAAACTGGGTACAGATCAGTACAAAGTGACATTTTCTCTTATTTCAGAACTTGATTTAATCCACCTTGTTTCCACAAGATACAAAAATGCAGTCAAGATGTTCCTCTTCATTCTTGTAGCTGTTAACCACTTTCATTCCCTGCTGGCTCATCAGGGTCCCAAAACCCCACAGTTTAATCACAGGTACTGGGGGTGGCGAGGGGGAGAACCCCAAAGACTGGATGCATGAAAGGAATCAAGATAATGGAGTAATCCCAGGGAGAAATGATCTCAGACAAGATTTTGACCAGAAAAAGATGCAGGTGCAGCTTTAAGTGCTGAATGTAAACAGCCTGATACAGTATCTAAAAGAGAAGTTCAATATTCCTTGTACACATAGTCCCTATTTCCACTTAAAAATAAATGGGAAATGCAAAAAACGTATCCACCAGCAAAACAGGGAGGAAGGGGAAACCCACGCAGCCCCAGAAATCAAAGAGAATTTTGAAAACACATAAAAGCAACAGCAAACTTCAAAAATCCGTGCCCAGATCATTTTTACCTGTCTACATGTTTATACATGAAACCCAACTCCGAATTAGCAAACACAGAAGGAGCGTGGAGAAAAGCTCACAACTATCAGACACTTGGCATTAGATCCAATCAAGATGTGGGATGGTTTAAAGGCAGAACCTTCATTCAAATGAACCCCATTAAGTACAAATCATTTTTAAAAATTAGGGAAACAAAAGGATTAGCAACGTGAAACAAGGCAATTGGAACAAGGAAGCTGCCTCTGGAATAAAGAAAACCTTCTCTTGTTGATAAACGGTCCCAACAACCAGAGGTTCACAGAAACATTTCAGAATTTCAGGATGACAATCCTTGATTTAGTAGAAACTTTGCAGAGAAACTCGTCATTGCAATCAAATGGATACAGCAGTGAAATTGCCTATAGCAAAAACCCAGCTTCATATAAGTAATATAAAATACAATCCTAACTGAAGCTGTCAGAAGTACCTCGATGTGCAATATCATCTAAAGGTGTACAAATAACCCTACAGAAGATCAAACCTCTAAGCTTTAATTGTGGTACAACACTGAGTAACTTCATTTTATAGGACACTAATGTTTTGTGCCTGTACTGCCAGAAAAAGCTCCACGCTAAGAGGAGACACTAATTATATGAACTTCACAAGCAAAATGTAAGAGCTGCATGAGAATCAATGTCGTGTTGTATTGCTTCAAAATATTATGCTTCAAGACTGGCACAGAAAAATAATTTCAGAGGTTTTGTACTACAGCTCTGAACTCCTAAAAGAGGCAGAAGATTGTCTGGCTCGGAGTCCTGCTCCCATCAGGGAGCTGAAGAAGCTGCCTAGGGAAGGATTAAAACCCGAGGACACAGCGACACTTTACCGGAGTGAATCCAGCACAGAGCCTCTGTGCTTCCAGTGTTCGTGGATCACAAACTTTAGGAAGGTCCTCAAGAAGGCTGGAGTGGGACATCTGACAAGGGAGTGGCAGGACATCTGTGGCTGTGGCTGCTCCATCCCTGGAAGTGTCCAAGGCCAGGCTGGATGAGGCTTGGAGCACCCTGATTAGTGGAAGGTGTCCCTGCCCCTGGCAGGGGGTGCGACTGGATGGGCTTTAAGGTCCCTTCCAACCCAAACCTTTCCATGATTCTGTGATTAAGCTCACAAGCAGTATCTCCCAATTGCTTCTCACTAGATAATTTTTCTCCTAGGAATCTGGGTCAAGTTTTTCTCCAAGCCTGGAAACCAATGGATACACCCTTGGGAAATGTCAGTATTTCACTACTGTACAGAAATTTCCCCTATTAAGTTTATCAACAATTAAAACATTTCCTCTCTAGCACATCTTTTCCCATCAGTGAACTAAAAGAGTAAAACCTAAGAGACAAAATTCCATTTCCCATGCACAGCTAAGAACCAGGGTCCTCCCCAGAGAAGCTCCCATCTCCCCACCTCCAATCTACCACAGGACAGATCTGCTTCCAGACCATCCTTCCATTCCTAATTTTTCATCCCCTCACTACCTCCCCAACTGAATCCTCAATTCCCCAAGCACTGTGTCTGTATAATTTATCCCAATCAGGCCAGCAAAACACACAAAACTTTGCAGCTGAAGCTGCCGGTGAGAAAAGCCCCCAGCCCGTGCTGCAGGCAGGCAGCCAGGCAGGCAAACATGCTCTGCAGCCACAGGGGAGCCCAGTCCGATCCCGCCCCCGGGAGCTGCGCCACATTCCAGCCCTAAGGGAAGGCACTGGGAAGGTACAGCCAGGTCAGGAATCTCACAGGGCACTGCAGAGAACAGCACTGAGAGCCGGAGCCGCGGTTCACTGATGGGGTGTGGCATCCGAATCTCACCAGGTCAGATGAAGTCTGACTCAGAATTGCTTTAATTCTGCATTTCCCCCTTTTCCTTCAGACTTGCACACTTATACATGCCTGGTAACGTTCCCTACTTAAACCTTCAGCAAGTCAAGTGCAAGGAGTCAAGCTGGCACTATGCAGGAGAGAAAACAAGTGGGGGAACACTCCTCAGTGAGTTTAACTCCCTGGATTAGTGAGGATGCCCAGGAGCATCCCACATGGAGGGTGAGACCGCAGTGACACTTAGATGGAGCTTACACTGAAACAGTCCTGTGACTTCATCAGATACTGTAAGGTTTTTCCAAAGCATGCTTTGGACATAGGTAGCTTAGAAAAATGGCATCCAATGAAGCAGGTCACTGTCAATACACAGCCTAAGCAGCAACCTCAACTTTTCACTTTTTTAGTGTAAATCTCTTCCAAACTCAGCAGCAGCATAAGATGCATCAGCTGAGGTAGCAGGTTGCAGAGGAAAAGAGAAACAAGTTCTAGTTTCTCAGTTGTTTCACATTTCAAGAATGCTCAGTAAACTACTAAACCTAAACCTCCCTACTGGTGGGTGAGGGGAGGGAAAATGCCATTCTGCAAGATGCTGGGTTCTTCCAAAGGTGCTCAACTCTTCCTTTGCACTAAGCAGGGCAAATCCAGGATGGATTTAATGTTTTGTGTCCTAAATGGAATAATAAAAGGAGAAAACAGGTGGCACTAGGAAGAGAAAACAGATGCAATACAAATAGCTACAGGAAATGGGCAGCTCCTCAATCATTTTCTAGGCAAAGTGGCAAAACATTAAGAAAGGGGTGGAGAGCCTTACAAAAGAATATCACAAGATGCAGAGGAGGAAAAGCAGCTTCTGTTGGTTTAAGCAGAATATTGGTGATCAATGCTGACCAGTTTGAAAAGCTGGGCTGCAGCTTTGCTTTGGCAAAGCACCCTAAACAAGTCCATATGCAGACAAGGCACAGCACAGAAGGATCTGGTTTCTCCTTACTTGGACTTGACTAACCTACACCAACACACATGAAATCAGTTCAGAGCAATTCTCTGCTGGATTTTGAGGCAAAACTACCAACCTTTTACCCAGGCACCCTCTAAATCTCATTATTAACTTCCCCATCTTTGTACCTTGGGTACAGACTTGAAAGAATAAATTAAAGTTGAAGGCAAACAAAAAGGTAAATTTAAGCAGCAGCCCAGAGAAAGTCAGTCATTCTTTGCACTGTTTAACATAACAAAGCATCTGAAGAAGCTCAGAAAGGAAGGGAAGAGGCCAACTTTCCTTCCCAGATGCCAAAGATGCTGGGCAGCCCTTGTGTTCATGACAAAATTGAATCATGTCAGTCTAGCAGCCTAACAAAACGCTTCTTTTCAAATGTCCTTGTGCAAATGCAGTCTAGCTTTTTTTTTTTTTTTTTTTTTTTATTTTAAGCACCATATACAAAAGAAACTTGCCTCTGCCACCATGGGAAAATTGGATTTTATTTTTATGAAGAAAATCTATCCTGCAACACGCACCAGTACTAACACGTTCTTCTTAAAGATGACAGCAGCGTTTAGGAGTCTCTCACCACTTCATTATAAATCACTTCAAATCTCCATAACATAATTCTGGCAGATTTGTCTTAAATGGGGAGATCCAAAGTGAGTGTGCAATGCAAGAGTTTCCTATTAGACTAGGGCAAGAATATTGCAAAAAGCAGCATTTCATTAAAAGCAGTCTGGTAACAATAGCTGACAATTATCTGTCCAGTGGCTCCCCTGCAGAGAAATGACTGAAATTGAGGGTTGTTTTCTTGATGCTCTAGTCTGTAATTTAAAAGAGTTTCTTCAGCAGCAGCTGAGAAATCTCTGCAGTGTGACATAAACCACCCCAGCCCACCCAGAGCAGAGCCACTCCTGATCCTGACTCACAGCCACTGAAACCAATTAATAGGGAAGGTTTACCCAGCTCAGTGAGTTATGATCTTCATATAAATATTTTATTTGTTCTATTATGTACTCTGGAGAATGAGGCCTCTGCTCCTGAGCTGCTCATCTGCTTAGTCCTCTGGCCAAACCAGAAGTTTCCACACGAGAATGAACACTCATGTGAGAGAGTACAAACCTCAAGTTTCAACATCCCTCCAACATCCCCCCCCATCCCACGCCCGCTCATCCCACTCCATAAACACACTGGATTCTCCCACCACTGGACAATTTTCCTTGCTGAAGAAAGACAGCTCCTTTTTACTTCCATTTTCCTTTCATTTAAAGTGCACCCTAAGTCTGAAACACTGACTTTAAATGCTAAACTTTGCTATTTTTGCAGCAGGTTCTGCAAACGCCCACAGGAAAATACAGCCCAAACACAAGGAAATGTGACTGCAGAATTAAAAATCAGCTAAATCAGCTCTTGACTACTGAAACTACCTTTTTTTTTACAGGGTAGAAAGAACACGTTCCCAGAGCAAGCCTTTTTAGTTTGAATGTACTTAATTAATTAAACTATCAGCTGGCCCAGGGCTGAAACTACTGCTGGGAGTTCAAAGACACAGGGAAAAAAATGCAGACTGATCCACATGGATCGATTTCGTTTAGAAAAAAGCAAGCTATTGGGAATGCAATACTAAGTCTTTGAAAGAGACACACAAAAAACTACTTAGATCATATTTGTGCATATCCAGTGTATACAACAACAAAGTGAACTTTGCTTTAATAAAACAAGTAACTGACCATAGCCTTCCACCTGCATTTTTACTTAAGCTTTCCACAAAGCTACAGTCTGCCAGTTAGAGTTGTTGGTCTGTAGGATTTTGGGCTGAGATTCTTGTTTTTAAACATCTTACACGTTGGGAGTCTGTGGAAAAGATGAATGACGGCAAATAAAACAAGGGCAAAACCAAGTTAAACCGCCAGCAACACGGAGATGATGAAGCAGCAGCTTTTCAGTCTCCTAACACAGGCACCAGGGACTGTCAAAGGATGGTGATCAGTGTCAAGCCAAAAGACAAAGCAGCAGCACAAAGCCAGCAACATTCACAGCTCTGCAAGCTTACCCAGCTCCAAGGAGCAGCAGCAGAGGGAACACGGGCTGTGGTTATCTGTTTGTTACCTGTGCAGAGCTAACTTCTCATGAGCTGGAGGGGGAATACAACGAGCAAGGCATTCAACAATGTGAGGAAATACCCAACATAACTTCAAGGCACCAAGATGTCCCAGCAGGAAATCTTAGCAGGAATCTTCCCAACCTCCAGCAAACTGGAGAAGAACTCTTAGCTAAGAGCTCTCATTAAGTCCCTGTGAATCTTCACAGGCAGTTCACCCCCAATTCACCTCACTGATACTGTTAAATACAATTTGCAAATTCAACATCTCAGGCAAATGGGATTTTTTCCACTGAAAGGCCTTTAGGAAAGTCAGGGGGAGGACTTCTTCACTTCCACAGGAAGAAGCTCTCCTAGGAGATGTCACCTGCTGAAGTACAATCAATATTTAACTCAATCCACACTAAACAGAAGATATTTATTGTTCCTAGGATCCACTTGCTTACCCTTTATTTGTCTCTAAACATCAACAACGATTACATTTCAACCACGTGCCTGTTCTTCTCTCCTACACCTACAGAAAATAAAATTTCCACTTTTCTACTAGGTAGGATATAAAGATCCCTTAGACATAATTAAATGACACTTTTTAATTGGGGAGGGGGAATCCCAACCAAAACCATGTATCTCACCTCGGAGCAAAATGCAAGTGAACTCTGCTCCTGAGAACACCTTTCTAAATTAAATTTGGCCATTTCAAGAAAAAAAAGTAAACCTAGAAAACTCACGGAAACCAGCAGCCACGTTGCTGTTAATAGGCATGATGGTGCACATGAGTTACCTGAAGTGCTCATTTCAAAGGAAAAATGCAGTAGAGATGCACAAAATGAATACTTGAAGGCAGAGGAATATTAGTAATATTCCTCTAATAATATTAGAGAATTATTATTCCCCTACACAGAGGGCAAAGGGAAATAGGACAAGTGGGAATAGGAATGGCACAGGTACAGGGTTGAAAGTAACTGAAAGGAAACTCTGTAATACAAAAAAATAAATCTAACTTTAGGAAAAATATAAAAACTTTATTCTTAGGTGTCCTCATGAAATAAAAATTTAAGTTAGCAGCTATGGCAATCTCATCATTAGTGTAATATGAAGTTTGAGGCTCCTACTGAATTAGAATGAAAGCAAACAATGAGAATAGAAAACCAAAAGGTTCCCTCTTCATGGACTGCAGCTGCCAAGAACACAGCCCTCAAAATAAAACAACATCTGATCAAATGCTCAGTAGCACCCCAAAGCTCTGGAAGGGAGCTGCTGTCATCTTCCCAGCTAAAACACCACCACCTCACAGAGGAATGCCAGGTGTTATTTGGGCTCGTGAATAATGTGTGTTTGAGGTGCTTCAGTGTCACCTACCCAGAGAAGTTGTGCCATTTTATTTTCATTTCAGTTATAGCAATGCACCCACACGTTGATTTAATTATCCCTATAGATAAGACCCTGAGTCACCTCCAGAACAGTGTCTGGGCCAGTGCCATGGCTATTCCAGTAAGGAGTACCCAACAGAGTACAAATAAATTTAATATTAATTAGGAAGAATAGACACATCCCCTCCCTCAGTGCTTCAGATCTCTCAGCCTCGAAGTCCGGACTCCTGGTTCTGTGCCCGACAGGATTGCTGAAGGGACTATCCACATCTTTTGAGATGCTTTGAACATTTTCATCAGAGTGACACAGGTTGTTTAACACAAAACCAAGCTCTAAACAAAATAAGCCAGGTCTGTTCACTCCTGTGGCCATCTCTAAAGCTACAGAGCTTAGTATTTTTTTCTTTTATTAGGAATTACTCTGCAAGGCCATCAACTTATTTCAAAAAAGGCCCAAACAAATTGGAGAGGATAACCATCATTAGTTTATCAGCCTGCTCTAGCTTTCCAAGCCTCCCAAGCAGCAGCTCCCGTGCCTGTGTTCCCGCTCTGCTCTTTCCCAAGCATCGTGCTGAAATCAATATACTGGTTAATTTAATTACAGCTATTCAACACCCAGTAAGTGTCAGGGAAATTCTAAAGCATCGCATTAGTTTCATGCTGTTGCTTCTGCTCCCAGCTCTCCGGAGCAGTCAGTGCAAATATGTGAGTTAACCGCCTGAAAGAAGGACAAAGGCAGCGAGGGACCAGGAATAATGCCTTTGAAGCCTCTGCCATCGCGCCCTTTGTGCCACCACAAGGCGTTTGCAGAGAGTGTTAGCATTCATCCCGACGTGGGAGCTGCTGGTGCTGCTGCCATTCCGGGGGAAAAGCAGAAAAGAACTCAGTTCACCAGGAGCAACTCATTAAATGCCCTTCAGAAGCCCGTACTCCCTGCTCTCACGGCTGAGACCTCGAGTACGATTCAATCCTGCAAACTACAGAGGAGTAACTCTGGCTTAACACCCATCCACTGCAAGGAAAGTAGGAGCCTCCGTGATATTCCAGTCTGGATAGTTTCAGGTAGGAATTAGTCATCAAGTCATTTCACTAGAGCTTAGCACAACTGTGAATCAACACATTTGGAATTTGCCTCATTAATCCAGCTTTTCCAGTATCCAAACACAACTCTGAATAGCAGAAGGGGAGGAGAAAAACACAAGGCTTCATCCTTTAAAATACCCAGAGTGTACAGTACAGCTGCCTCCACAGCTCCCACTTCCAGGAAAAAACACCACCCTGGGATTTTTCATACCTGTGAACATGATCCCTATCTCCTGTATTTCCCTCTGCACAGGTGGTGTTTAGAAGCAGTTTCGGTCCCTGCCTTCCTCCCAGTATCCCAAGCCCTTCTCGCTGGCTTTTCTCAGGCACGCAGGGAGCTGTGCCTCCATTTCCTCTCTTTCGTTCCTGTTCTGTCTGTGCACTGGAGGGAGAAAGAGGCCAAACAACCAGCAGTGATAAATAGGATGCTGCCAAACAGAATGAAGGTGTAAAGTCACAGGAGTGAGGAATGCAGCTTCGGGAATTTTTCCCCTCACCACCACCAGGACAGCCTTCAGACTCAGAGGTCAGGTTTCTTCCAAGTCCCGGACACACAAATGTTACAAGAGCCACAAACATTTATCACTAGACAGACCTTGGCCTCTGGGGAGCTGAAATGGCTGTTTCCTCCCAGGCCTGAGCACAGACAGAGCTGCACGAGGCAGGCCTGAACACCAATGTGCAGAAGAAAAGAGCCTTCTCCAGGCAGGATACAGAGCCCCCAGCAGTGTAAATCCCAACACATCAGCTGATGTGGTAAAGCAGGATTCAGAAATCAACCACCCACCTCAGCAACGCTGAGCAGATCAACACACGCAAGGACTGAAGTTTATTTCATAGAGTTCCACCTTAGTGGCATCACAGAATATGGTTACAAAACAATCCTAACTCAGGTCAGAGGCTGCCTTGTCTAGGACAGAGGCCTTCCACTGGCTATTTCAAGTTTCTAGAAGTTTATTCTTTCTTCTGCAGGTTTGCAAGCATTATCAATACTGCAGTGGATTATACGATTTCGCACATCTCCAAAGAAATGGCGGTGCACTGTTACCAGAATTGTGCAAGCTAAAGGGGAGGGAAGAGAATGGAAAGGGACAGAGGAACCCCAACTGCAGCTCGTTCTCAGAAGCCTCATACGGATGCGAACCACGGCACTGGGTCAATCAGATTAACAGGCACCCAGGCACAATGGAAGGCTCCAGAACGAACACAGGCTGCTGCAGGGAACTTGTCACGACCTGCTGCTGCTGCTGCACAGCCCTGAACATCTGCCTGTCCCCAGCCCCACAGCTCCAGAGCAGGAGGTGGGTAACACCCACCCACAATCCAAAGCCCAGCAGCTACTGCATGCCCATCACAGACTGTCAGTGGGCTAAAGGGCTTTACAGAGCGAGGTAACACAATTATTACCCTAAAAACAACACTTGCACTTCACTGGATATATCAGAACATTTTCAGCAGTTCAGTTTTGTTTCAGGGTGTGGTGTCTGACAGGATCAAAAGTATGCTTTCCATCCAGGTGTGCACCTATGTAAATTTTCCCTTTCTACTGGTGCCACGAAGTGGGATTTCATACTCCTGCAAAGACAGGCATGTGGACCACAGTAAAAATATAGCATTGCAAAAAGCTTCCGTACTTCAGAGCCAAGCACTTAAAAGCTATGAAATGAAGATTTCAGAACACGTATACAAGAGAACCTGATCTTGAACTTGAAGTCATGTACCACACACACATCTGCTTCTACACCTTGGGGTACTCAAACGTCTGCTCCTTGGCAGACATGTCTTTCATCCTCCTGCATCCTTAGAGGCTCTTTGCTGCATTTTTCCCAGTACCTGTGAGTTCCCCAGCTCCCATGGAAAATGATCTTGGGTGCTGCTAACAACTCTCACTCAGAGCACAGCACAGGCTGGCTCACGGTGCTCCAGGCTGTGATGCTGTCCAAGACAGGCTGAGTGGGATTTTAACAAGGCCCTGAAGCTTTTCAAGAATCACAAAGAATACACTCTTTCAGCTCCCTTTCATAACAACCAGGCAACAAAAGAACAAGAGGATTTCCAGCCACTATAGAAGCAGTGCAAGTACCATAAAGCACTTTTGATGGGAACTCCTGTTGTCAACTCCCCAAAACAGTGACATCAACAAAGCTGTTTCACAGTGTAAAATGAAGACAATTAAGATGATCTGCTGCAATAAGATGATGTTTAGACTCCATTTCTAACACACAGAACTGCATTTGGCCTGTAATTTCCCAGGACTCCGCTCAGCCCTGGTGAAGGCACACCCGGGAGCACTGGGCTTCCCAAGAGAAGAGACACAGAGCTACAAGAGAGGGTTCAGTGAAGGACCACAAGGAGGATTAAAGGAACTGCAACACCTCTACCTTGAGAAGACACTAAGAAAGCTGGAGCTGCTCAGCCTGGAGAATAGCTGGCTCAGGGGAATCCCATCAATGTAAATAAATATTCAAAAGTGTGTGCAGAGAGGATGAAAGCAGGTTCTTCCCACCAGTGCCCAGTGACAAGATCCAAAAAACAGGCACAAACTGAAACACAGGAGGGTCTGCCTGAACAGCAAGAAAACCTCACACTGAGGGAGGGTGACTGAGCACTGGCACAGGCTGCCCACAGAGGTGGTGAAGTCCCTAAGATGTTCAAAAGCTCCTGGACGTGATGCTGGACAAGCAGCTCTGGGTGGCCCAGCTTGAGCAGGGGGTGGGACCAGATGACCTCCAGAGGTCTCTGCCAACCTCAACCACCCTGTGAGTCAGCAGCACAATTTAAAAACCAAACAAACAACACCCTGCTGTAATAGATTTTGTGTCGATGTTGCATCTTCCAGCCAGACAACTCACTTTAGTACACTGCACAATGGCTTTTAATGAAACTCTAGAACACATAAGTCACATAAGTGAAATTAATTTAACTCTGTAATTGAGTGCAAATATAAAACTAACAACAGACAGCATTCAGCGATTGCTCAGAAGAAACTAGACCAGAGACCACTAAATTTGGAAACTCAATGTAAACACTGTAGGACTTCTGACTTTAAAATTCCCCTGCAAGTCTAATTTAGCCCCCATATATATATACATTTTGATAGCCCTTAGTTACACGATTATGTGGTGGTATTTTCTCCCCGTGGGACTGAAGTCCCAGTTAACATCCAGACCAGACTCCTAAAAAGACCCAGAGCCATGTGACAGGAGGGCTATCCACAAGACCAATTTCACAGCTGAAAGGCAAGGAGTCTCCAAAAAAACACCCCGCAGGGACAGAAATGGTTGTTCTCACTGCTTAAGCACCCTATTGCTGCCATGAATGCTGCAAAAGAACAGCCTACAGTGCCAGGAGAACTGCTTAAGCCAAGTTTTCACAGGCAGCTATTGATTCTGGTCCTCAGAACCAGAGGGTAGGACCCGAGGTCTCAAGCGAGGCTGAGCTCAGAACTGCTGGGAACTCACAATCAAGCTCTAAGAGATACACCAGGAACGCACAAAGTGCCAAATAACACCGGGTACTGAAACAGACTAGATCTATTCCTTAGATATTAAAGTGAGCTACCTAATAATAATGAATATTTTCCACCTTATTTTCTAAACCTTAGATTGCTACCTGCAAAATCCCTCAGGGATATACCGGCCTTAGGTACATCACAGGGATATATAAGGTATATCACAGATACATCACAGATATATAAGGTATATCACAGGGATATACCGGCCTTCACATCCCAGGATCGTGTGAAAAGCAGAAAAATGGAGCATTTCAATATGAGACAAACACCACATTTTGATTTCATGGGGAAACTGGAATGAAAGTCACTAAATCAAGTAGAGACCTCCTATTGAGTAACTCATCACTAACTTGGCTCCACCTTTGTGTTCAGCATCACAGGGCAGTCACTGGAAAAAGGGATAGGATCAGGTGGTGTTCTCACACCCGTTCAATCACTATGTAAGACTAACAAAACTTTCTTCAGGTCTAAGCACAGGCCCAAAAAAAGACTCTCCAGACGAACCAGCTCCAAAAAGCTACGGATGATGGTGCCAAGAGAGTTCACAGACACTCCTAAAATGGTTGTGGCGCTATGAATGTCTCTCCCCAAAATGCAGCAGTTCCCTTCCTCCTCCCCAACTCCCCCTCACCCCATACCTCACCACTGCTCTCCCCCTGACACCTCTGGCTCCTGCTGCCACCGCTGGAGTCATCTCAGCCAGGTCCCCTCAGCTAAGTCCTTCCTACACCATCCCCTCTATTGCTGAATCCTGCCTGGTGCAAGCGGAATCTGACACGTTCAACTATGTGAAAACCACAGATTATTTTTCCCAAAGGCTTGTAGTCTGGATGGCTGGGAATATTTTCCATGGGACACCATCTGCCTGCCATATAGCAAGTCCTGCTTTCAGACCCTGAGAACTCCGCAGTGTTTCAAAATAAAAATCCACCTCACACAACAAGATGAGCCAGTTTCCTCTAGTTTTCTTCTACATAAAGTCCTGAAGACTACAAAACAATTCCTCCTAAGGCAGACACATGGTCAGAATTCCACAGCCCGACAGTGGAAATCTGGCATGAGCAGACAGGAAAGGAGCAGGCAGTTTTCACTGTAAATCACCATATCTGTCCTTCCTCCATGCCACAAATAATCTGCAACAAGTTCCTATTTCACTTAACAAGAGCCACAACCTGATTAAAACACAACCCATGGTTCTGCAAGACACTGAACCCCGGGTTTGGGGAAAGCAGCAGCTCCAGACACTCCACTGAACCGTGTCAGCCTGGCTGATGGAGAGACCACGTGGGGATAAGGCCCCACAGAGCTTCCACCAGACCCCAGGGATGCTCCAGCTCTGCATCGCTGTCTGTGACTGATTCAGCAACCACATGTGTGCTTACATTTATTCCTAATCAAATTTGTCACCTAAAGATGCACAGGGATGATATTTAAAAGCATGAAAACAGCACGGGCTGTAGGAATTGTAGTAATTCCACGTAACATTTGGGTTTATGGGCAGAAAAGTCTGAGAGTTTCTGTTCAGCCACAGCAAGACAGTAGCAGAGACAAGAGTTTGTTTAGAGACAAAAGGTGAAAGAATCCAGTTTCCATTAGCAGCTTCACTGAACTTAACACTTCAAAAGCAACCTCATTTTCCTATGCCCCGTGACTGACTATCCCAGCATGTGCTGAACCACAGCATCTCTCAGGGAAGTTCCAGAAGCTGAATCCCCTCGCTGCCCTTTGCAAGTTCACACATCAGTACGAAGCCTTAAACCATGAACTTGATCGTACGTAAACCCCAGTCAGATACTACAGAACGGAACATATGAGAAGCTGAGTTTGTTTTCAGAATGATGAGAAGCTGGGTTTGTTTTCAGAATCGTGAACACCTGGAATAAAATTGTCTGTCCCTCTGGATTTTCTTCTGCCAGAGGAATACATGAAGTTATTGGTAAATTGCCCTGCATCTAAATGCCTCCTTAAACTACACCTCACCTACAGCAGAGAGCACGTGTAGAGATACCCCTAAAATTAAATCTGCTCATGCCAACAACACAATTTAGGTCCTGGAAGTTTAGTTTGCAACAGATTTCCAGCGATCTGAACCCCACTAACTAAACTGGGACTGTGGGAAGTCCCAGTTTCCCTCCACATTAGATTCCAATTTATCCAAGTCTCTGGGGTCACAGAAGCAGAACAGATCATTCATGTCAGATACTTAAAGTGATATAAACCAGCTACAGACAGCTGAGTAGTAAGTGCATTCAGCCATGCAGTAATAGACACCCATAAGGGAGGCTACAGGAAGAAATTTAGCTTAAGAAATAGTAACAGCACATCTTGCCTCCTCAGTTGCTACTTCTTGATGAACAATTATGCCAGTGGGCCACAGAAACCTGAACAAACCCAAGCAGCAGAGATTTCAGGCACTAGAAAAGAAGGAGCTCAAATCTTACCATTCAGGACTCCCAATATTAGCTACTTATTTAGAATCCCAGCTCACCAGCAAGCCAGACATTTTCACCCTCTATCTGTACCAGAGCATCTGGCAGCAAGCACGTGCCATGTACAAATGACAACAGCAGGACGCTGATCAGCAGGGCAAACCATGAGGGAAAAACGTTTACAGTGCTCTTCAGTCCCCAGATCCCCTGACTTGGGTCAGCTGTGTGCTCACAGAGTGCAAATTAACTGGAGATATTTTTATTTCGTCCACTTGACGCAAATAAAGTCTTGCACTGCCAGTTTTCCAGCTTGCAGAGAGATACAGGGCACTTGGGAAAAACAAATCACTAGGGACACCAACAGATTTGTTTTGAGACTCCAGCCACCAACTCTAAACAAGAGCCTATGCAAGCCAAAGCCTACAGAAAACAAATCTTTGTTTAAGTCAGACTCTCCAAGCACAGAACTCCTGTGAAAGCTTTCCACAGCGGGCCAGATGGGGGACTTCAGGAACTGCTTCCAAGTCCTTGTGCAGCAATTGTCAGCCTGCCTAGAAATTAAGATTCCTTTCACACACACCCCCAATTATTGCCAGGTCTCCTCTCTGCCCTCTGCATGTCGCTTGCCTGGCTAATTAAATCATGGGCCTGAGCTCACCTCTTTCAGGGCTTACCCTGCTCCCACAGGACACCATCCCCGATTGCTCCAATCTGGGGAGCCCTTCATCAGGTGAAGCCCTGTGCTCTTTTCTTCCCCCAACCACACACGTACAAGGCAGCACAGAGACCCCTTTGACTCGTCCATTCTCACCGCGACCCCAGTCCTAAAAACCCCACAGATGCCTGGGGTCACCCATCCCCACCCCAGTCCCATAGTTCTCCAGCCCCTCCATCCCCACTCACTACCTTTTCCACCCTCCTCTGCACCCTCAAATCTGCGTCCCTTGAAGGAGTCCCACAGACATCTCCCGTCTCCTGGACCCCTGGTCCTGCTGACACCCACAACCCCAACCCCAGTGCCTCAGCCCCCCCACNCTCCCAGAGAACCCACATAATTCTCTGTGTTCACCCACTGCCATCCCAGACCCACAGACCCCCGTCCTCTCATGAGCTGGAGATCCTTCATCTCCACTCACAGCCCTCTTCACCTCCCCTGCATCCGAGATCTGCGTCCCTCCCAAAGTTTACACAGACACCCCCAATTCCCTCCTGGACCCCGCAGCNCGGGCGGGAGGGGCGGGATCCCCCTCGCGGCTCTTCCCGCCTCTTCCCGCATCCCGCCCGGCGCCGGGAGGAAGAGGAGGAGGGAGAACATCCCCGGTCCCTGCGTAGTGCGGTTACAGGATGACAGAATCCCTGAGGTCGGAGAAGATTTCGAAGACCATCAGGTCCAACCTGTGACCGATCCCCACCTTGTCACCCAGCCCAGAGCGCTGAGTGCCACGTCCAGGCCTTCCTTGGACACCTCCAGGGCTGGGGACTCCAAACCTCCCTGGGCAGTCCTTTCCAGTGGCTGGAAAGGGACCCGTTCCATGATGTCCCAATGNAGCTGCCGCCCCTCCTCCTCGCTCAGGTAGATGCTGAGGCTGGGCCCGGGGCCGCTGGGGGGCCAGTCCGGGGCGTGCGGGCCGGGCCCGGGCTGGCCCTGCACGCCGGCGGGCAGCACCAGCAGCAGCAGCAGCGGCGGCGGCA